>JAOWBL010045924.1:0-25321 GCA_028564865.1 Zenarchopterus dispar | reverse complement strand
ATATATGTGTGTGTGTGTGTGTGTGTGTGTGTGTGTGTGTGTGTGTGTGTGTGTGTGTACTCAAAAAAGAACCTCCACCAGTTATTCTCAAACTTAAGAGTAAGATGTGTTGTCTCTTAGCTAATGTTGGGAACTGATAAGATTTCATCGGTACCAGTGCCATTGCTGGTGCCTCTTATCAATCCAATTGATTCCCTTATCTGTTCCAGACTGAGTTTCAACGAAGAAGCAAGTACACGTATATTGATTTTTAGCCTCAACAGAACTGCTTCACAAGCTGAAATTCCAAAAACAGCTTCGCAAACAGGTCAGTAATGTAACACCTGTAAAGCTGTTACATTACTGAGTGAAGGTGTTGCGCTTTTTCACGTTAAATATAACTACAAAAGAGCTACGCACAACTCTGAGTCTGTCACTGCACTGCTGCATAATAAAACAAATGTCTTATTGAATATCTTATGTTCGGACAGCAGTGAATAGGAGGAAGCAGCTTCAAATGATGAAGTTTAGAGGTGTAAAGTTCCTGGTCCAAATGAAACACGAAACCAAGTATGAGGTGAAACTGGTTTTTGATTATCTCCATGACTCTCAATCTGTCTCTATTCTACAATATATTTGGGCTTGTCCTGTATACCTAACTCTTCATCCAGTTCACCTTTCCACAATGAAAATAATTCCACTCTCATTTTTCACATTGCTCCTCACATCCAGTAAGCCGGTAAGCCTTTGCATTTTGGAAAATCAAATAATTTCCATTTTAAGAGAGAGAAGAATGTAAGCCTGTAGTTTGTAGGGCTCCCTATGAGCTGAGCTCTAAGAATCCCACGAACCCAGAATCATGTCCTAATCACATCCAGTCTTTTTGGAGCAGTCGTGTGCTGGAATGAAACTGTGCAGACCCAGGCCAAACCAAGGGCTTAAACTGAACACATGGTGGAACCACAAAGTTTTCATCCTGGCAAACACATAGCAAATCCTCATTTCAAGACATTTAGTCCCATGTAAGATTTACAGACGCCCTCTTCATCTGGTACATACTGGAACAAAGGCTTCATGTGGCTCCCAGCTTCCATAAATGGTTACAAGAATGTCCTTTCAATGGCTATTCCCCACCACTTGGGTGAATTCCCAGGTTGAAAGAAATCTCCAATAAGGTCTAATAAAACCACATGATGTAATGCGTGCAAGAGGATTTGGTGCACATATGTCAACATGCTTTGGCAGAGTAATGAAATTCAACAAAAATACTTTTTTTTTTTTTTTTCAGGAAAGCACTGTTTAGGAAACAACAATGACCTGATCCCAACCTTCTTTATCTGTTGCACAGTTTCTTTCTTTTTAATACTAAATTAACACACTGCCATTTTAAAGCATGACCACATTTGCACATTTAGTTCTGCACACTGCAAGACCACTCACCCGACAATCTCTCTGCAGGGTCTTCATTAGATTGTTGTACGTCTCTGCATCAAAGTACAGCCCCTCCTCATGCATGTCCTGGAAGTCCAAGTCTTTGTAGGTCGGGCAAGCTTTTTCCCTCTCTTTCCTGGACGCTCGCCTCTTGTACGTGGATCCTTTCAGATCGTATTTGTAGTGCATTTTGACAGAGCGAGGCAGGACGTTGTTCATCACCACCAGTCGAATGTTTATGCCACCAGACTGGATACAGTACAAGCCGTAAAACTTAGGCAGCAGCGTTCGTGGATTCTGGTTCAAGTTCTGTGGATGAGAGCATAAAGTCAGACTTCCGCAGACCTAACATCTTCTTAGTGCATTGACAGGATAAATTGTGGCGCTTACGTTTTTTTGTTTTTTTTTTACAAACTTTGTAGTAAAATAACTTTTTTACTAACTTATTTATGCATCTTTCTATTTTTTGTAGAATTTATTTTTCAATATCCACCAAGCACTATTAAATCTGTTCAAATAAAATATGAAGCTTTTCTTAAAATACAAACATAATCCCTATATTAAAGCTTTAAATTTCCTATTTATAACTGCCACATTTTAAAATGCTCAGGTCTCTGAATATGCAAACATGTCCTGCCCTTATCACCACTGCTTGCCTGGTTGCAGCTATGGTTGATAAGTCACAAGTTTCAAGGTGGAAATGCAAAGTCATGACTTTGACAAGTCTTTTGCTCCACATATATCTTTTAGCAAAAAAAAAATTAATTAATGAATTATGCTTGGGAGATATGATAAGGTTGGTGTATTAAAAGAGGCACATGCAAATTACTGCAACAAAAACTGGTTCAACGAATGAAGGTTCATGTAAAGTGGCAACATAACTTGCAGTGTATTTACAAACAGCTCCAGACCTTAATTGCATTAATAGTTGTTATTCTCTCTCAAACTTTAACTTCATCATGACCCAGCCCTTAATACTCACATTACAGTAGTGAAGAACCAAATTAGTCATGTTTTTCTAATATATTAAGAAAATATAGATTTATATTACATAATCTGTATCTCACACTCATTAAATAAGGGATTTGGGGGTGTGTCAGGTTTCTTACCATGTAGTATCCAGGTAGCAGTCTTTGCAGAAACTTGGCCTCTTTGTGCTGCACAGTTTTAATGATGAACTCATCATCGCTGGTTAGGTAGAACAGAGAGCCACTGGCGCCCGGGTTGGCCAGCTCAATCAGGGGCTCATTTACGAGAGAGTACTGAGAAAGGACAAAGATAAAGAAACCAATTTAATGTCTTCCATATAACAACTGCTTCACTTATAAAATAATCAAACAAAGAGCACCACTGGCAACTAAAATACACAAAATGTGAAAACACTGTTGAAGTTGATATGAAAAAATTACGAAGCAAAAGGATATTCTTTGTTTATTTAACATTAGAAGAAACAAACTGGAATAAATCTTTCCTGGCCACAAGAATTTCACATTATGACCCAAAATACAAAAGAAACATTTTGCTTCAAATACTGTTTTTGTTGTTGTTATTTTTTAGGGACTTCTTGGACTAAATGGACCCCTGAAATAAAAATCAAATCCTGGGACATGATATATTATTGACAAATAACTGCTTCTACACCACTTGAGAGAAACCTGGATTTTCTCTGAATCTTTCATATAAAATGCTTGAATAAAGTCCGACAGTGATAGCACGTTACATTTTTACTTGGTAGTTGGAATTTCCAAGTTCCAAGTCAGAAGTTTCAACTGGAATGGCCTCTGAAGTTGGAATTCCAACTTGGAAAAATCTCACCTAACCTGGAGTCAAAATTTAGTATGGCTGCTAATCACGTTAAAAAGTAAACACTGAGATAATTTTACTGTTTAAGACTGCTCTGCCTTATTATATTCACATTATGTCAGACACAGAGTACTGTTCAATTTTGATATTTGGATTTGTTGACTTATTAGTAATTTAACACCAAATGCTGAATTTTTATGAGTTAGCAATGTTTACAATGGCTAACGTCTGCAATAGATATTTTGACGTTTGGAAAGGTAAATTACGCATGTCAGTCCATGTTTTTCCAACTGACAGCCAGCAATACATATTATCTCCTCATCTGGGATAATAGGAGCAATTGCATAAAAATGATTATACACAGCACGACAAGAGTCATCCAAAAGTGGCTTTAAAAGTGTGAGGTAGAGCCCAGGAGAGCTGCAGACTCTCAAGAAGTGTCAAACATTAATCATGTTCAGAAACACTGAAGGCATCTGCTGCCTCTCCAGAGACTCATCCACTGACGGTTGTCTCCAGTCACGTTGACTTACCAGAACAAACACATCTGCAGTTTTACTGCATTTCTATGGATATGCATTTTCTCTTTTAATTTGACTCTGCTACTATGTGGCCTCTTTCTGAAAAATTCAACATCACCTGAAATACATCAATCAGTACCAATCTCTATACACAGCGTTGCCTAAAGCAGTCCTCCCTGCATGGCTTTGGCATTGCAATTCTTTTGTCTTCTGCCACTCGTGGAGAAAGAAATTTGGCATTCAAAAACCAACAATGCAGTCTGTTGGGTTTGTGAAAGGCTTAGAGGTAGATGGGAAATAGGAAAAAGGTGACATAGCAAGATAAAGTCACAACAATATCTAGCAAAATCTAATTCTACTCCAAGAACAAAGAATGCTTGAAAATCTGCGAACCCTGGTGATTTTTATTGTTTTATTTTGTTTTGTTTTGTTTTTCATCATTTTTGTGCATCATCAAATTTTCAAGCACAGTTCAAAGTATATAACAAAATATTACTCTTAATTTTACTTATTGTGGAAATAAACAACTGAGATAACATTCAGGTGAGAGTGGGTTTGGCTGTGGACAATTGCTGATTTGGTGTGATCTTCACTGCATGTCTGTACACAGACTTCCTCAAAGCAAAGTCTTTGAGGAAGTCCAAAAAAAGTTGCTGATGTTCATTTAGCCGGAAAAAGTTACAAAACCTGGATTCTACCAGCTGAAAGTCAAACTGTGCATAAAAAGAGGAAGTCTTGACCGCAAGATCACAGAAACAGCAAAGTGTGTAGTGATTCAAAGTTACAAATGGAACCCAGAGTTATAAGAAACAGAATATCTTATCCACCAACAGGAGACAATCAGTCTCAAAAAACAACCAGAAAATTTGAGACAACTAACAGAATCAAACATTTAAAAGAAAACACACACACACAAAAAAAAACATCACTCTGCTGAGCATGGTCAATTGTAGTAGCAAAGCTTAAGAGGTTAAAACAAAACCAGTAGAGCCACGCAGCCTGCAGCCTCTCTCATTAATTATGTATGCAGCTGATTATAGTTCTAAAAAAGAAAAGAAATAAAGAAAAAGAAAATTGGAATTAGCCAAAATCAGTGTTGGCAGAACAGCTCTTTTAGAAAATTGGAAAAGGGAGCTGACAAAGAAAATTGCATTCAGTGCATCTCTATCAGCAAGTTATTGTCTCAGAATGACCAAGATGAAGTCCTGACTTTAGTTACAGAAATTTATTTGTTTATTTAATGATAGTCTCAGAGTTAAAGCTGTTCTGTTTAGAGATATGGACCAAAATTGATCAAAATTGTTTAGCTTATGCTGCACAATGAGGTCAAGCCAGAAGCTGAAATAAAAAGATATACTTTTCTCTATTACATGTTTATAATATATCAATTGATCAAGTACCCAACTTTTCCTTGTGTTTAAATGGGCTCTGAAAATCTTTATTTTTAAATAATTCTGAAAATTTGAAGTGCCAGTGAACATGAAGAGTGGTGATGACTGTGGCAGGAGGGCTAACTGTGGTTGGCAGCATTTAATTAGTAATAATGGCACGTAGAGCACAAATACAGAGCATGAAAGGACTTTTTGAAAAAACTCTGAGTGACAATAAGCATTTGAGGATTCAATATGAGTATTTTCAAGGATAAAAAAGATAAATGCACAAAGAACAAGCAAAGGAATGTACATGGCTTTCAAAATGCTGCTGTAGAAAAGTCAGAATCCCAAACACGTTTTTTCTGCTCAGAATCATCTCCTCATTTCATTCAGCACTGATTTCATGATGAGAGCATAGTCAGTTATCTACTGCAGTATTTCCACTCAGTGTTTGGCTTCAACTTCATCCACCTACGCATAAAATTGTCCACCCACCCACTACTCAATTTAAAACACAAACATCCAATTTGGAGGAAATAATTTTAAAACCTAGGGGGTCATTATGCATATAGTGAGACCAGTAGACACCAAAGAACAAAATCAGATTTGGGTGACAAGTAAGCAGAAATACAGAGTATGTTTTAACATACAGCATTTCTCTCAGCCCAGTAAATATTAAGTTACAGCAGCTAAAAGGTTCTTAGCTCAACGGATGGAGCATGAGAAGACAGGTTAATTTCATTTTCAATTTGATTTAACCTCAACACTTCCTCCTCCACCACAACCGCAGCTGAATGAGAATATACAAAACAGTTGGTGAAAAGCAAAACTAAACTCAGTGACTGGGTTATTGGGTTTGATCATACATGTAGGTGAAGCAAATGATGACCTGGCAGAAGGAAGATTTTTTTTTATTTTTTGGTCATCTTACCAGGTAGTCATCAGGTTTGATCCCAAACAGATCTCTGAAGTAGCGGAAGGCCAGTGGGGCATAAGTCTTGAAGCGGAAGTCAGGGTAGTGATGAGCTGGGGTTAGGTTGCTTCCTTCACTGGTATGTGTCATGAAAAACCAAGCAAAGAGAAAAAAAAAGGCATGTCGTGGTATATTAGATGCATTGTTCTAACACAAACTCAAACCAAGGACAAAAAACCCCCAAATAAACAAAAAAAAACATTATATTAGTGAAATCTATCGGTGTCATAGCACAGAGAGGTTGTCTCAGCAAAGAACCAAGCAGGACAACATGAACACTAACAAGTCATCTGGACACTCCATTGCTTCGTTCATTTAAGAACAGGCTTCAGAAAAGTCATCTGTGGGAACCCAGAGTCAGCAGCATTGTGGTGACAAACAGGCCAGTGTTGTATTGTTCGCCTGGAGACTAAAGATGACTCCGATTACTGCATCTAAACAATGCTCAGCAACACATGAGCTTTTCCCCAGAGGGTGAGATATGAACCAGCTAAAAGTTAAAATGCATGATAACCTATTTTTTTGCCTTGGCTGGACTGTGAGACATTCTTATATGGGCTTTGAGAACGTTTTGTAACTAACCTCGTTGTGTTGCAAGGGAAATACAAAAGCACGACACCAGTTTAAGGTCAGGGTGAGTCAGCCGTCGAGTCCTTCGTCAAAAAAACTAACTGGAATCAGTTTTGTTGATGCTAGACGTGGAAGTAGGCTAATAAAGGTTTAAGTGTCTGGGCCCCTTGTAAATCTGGTTACTTGGATGATGTTGTGGGTTAACTAAGCTGCTGTGGTGTTTACTCCTACAGGTGCAATAATGGCAGGGAGGTAACAGTCGCAGTGAAACGCAATACGTGTGATTAATCTTCAGTGAAATTTGACTGCTCTGTTCAACATGAGGGGACCAGCATTTTTCTGTCACGGAAACCGTTTAACAACACACAGCACGGAGAAATGTTTAATTCAGTGTAATCAGGAAGCCATCTGTGTTTGTGTGTCTCTGTGGAAAAAGGTGTGCTCGTTGTTACGGACGGGTGCTCTGAGAAACAAAAAGCAAAACACAAGCGAGTCAAAGGGATCCGTGGCACGTCCAGCCACTCAAAACTAGACTGACGGGACAGACGGCAGCAGACTCCTACAGGAATTGACAGTAAGATGAGGAAGAGAGGGATGGTAGCAGAGAGAGAGGCAGCTGAGCATCATCTCCATCACTCGGCTGCTCTCTCAGGATGGTCTGTCAGCAGAATGAGAGGGAAGGTTTCTGCCTTTTCAGGGAAGGAGAACAGAAACGCTACAGAAAATCAGAGAATAATGACAGAGTGATTATGTCTTTTTAGAAAAGATTCAATTCCCCTCCCTTCTCATTATGTTTTGTTTATTGTGTCTTGTGTAATTCTATTTCTCTTCCAGCCACACAGCCTTGAGTTGTTTTTTTTTAACTTCAGAAATAAAGCTGGCTCTAGAGACAACCAGAGCTTTGATTCGGCTTCGTCATCATTATGGATGGCATTGAAAGTGATGTAACAAATTTGCTTAAAACTTTTTATATTTTGTATTTGAGAGTCACAATAAGATGAAACTGGTTTTTCTGCACTAATCATTGTGAAGTAATTACAAAAACAAGACTAATGTTTGTCTGTTGCTAAGGAGCAGGTCTGTGAAAGGTCAGCTTGCGTGCCAATATTAGGTTTGCATAAACCATACTTAGTTTGCATATCCTGGTTCTGCATCTCAGAGGTAAATCACAAAGTATTTCCTGATAGGAATCTAATTCTCTTCCTGAAGCCTTAGAGTTAAGAAAAGTCGTAGGTGACGGACGTGTTTGCCAACAATACGAAGCATTAACTCCTTTCGGTTGGCTACCAATAATATTTTTTATTATTATTATTATCATAAATCTTTGCTTATTTTTCCAATTACATAGAGAACAAAACATATTTAATATCAAAGGTCCAAACATCCAGAAAATACCAAATGATAAAGTATTTCCTTTACAAATCTGTGATCCATCCTCAGAACTACTTACCTCAGGTGCAAATAAGATTAGCTAAATTTATTTAAAAACAAGAAAAGGATAAAGCTTTAGTGAAGGAGAACATGTTTCTGCTGAGTCAGGGAACTAATAATTTAAAAAAAAATCTATTCTGAGACATAAATAGGCTTAAAAATATATAAGAAGGGCTTCTTGTTTGATACTGGCTCTTCATTTATGTTGTTAAGTGGGATCCAGATATAATACTTATTTTGGGTCCATGTTCATTCATCATCCAACCACCTGAACATAATAATTCACATGGAACCCAAATAGAACATATGGACAGTCTCATACTGGGCCCCATTTTTAGCCCATTTGTATCTCAGATGATCCCCACACTCCAACGCTGACTGGAAAGAAGGGCTTTTCTGGAAGTAATAAGTTAGACTGCTATAATAGTTTATAAAATGGTGGATATGTGATCAACATCAATCCATCTACAAACTGCAGTGGAGATTATAAGACCTAGGTGTCTTCAGAAACGTCCTCCAGTTTCTTCCAGCTGAATTGGTATTTTCTTGTGTGTATTTAAAAGTCAACTTTTGTCAAACTAAAAATACATGAAACTCTGACTTGAAAGCAATCAATACAGTCATGGTGGAGAACTAAGGCAAAGTAATATGTCACCAATATTGTGGCTGACACATCTGTACCTAAAAAGACTGGTCATCTACAAAAATGTATTATAACAATTATTAAAGCAGTTTAAAATCGAATCAATTTAGGTGATCTGGACCACAACAGCTGGTGGGAAGGACAGGTCACTTGAACTCATCTTGAACTCACTGCTCCAAATGAGCTGTGTGGATGAGGAGCAGATGTGAAGATACACGAGACCTACTTTCAAAGAATCCCTGAATCTGCTTCAGATATATTAAACGTGCCCTTAAGAACATGATGTAATAGTGAAGATAGCCCAAGAAGACAGAGCAGCCACACACTGACATATATGCTGCATGCTGCACAGTAAGCTGATGTTACAGTTACATCCCTGTATATTGACATACACTAGCAAAATTGACTTTGTTGATAAATTATGAGGGAAGCAATCTGAACTAATGGCATGATTTCTTTGCACTAGAAGTTCAGTAGCTGCAGTTTCCTCTGTGCATGATTTATGATATATTGTTTTGTTTCTTTGGTTTGTTTTCATAAGTTTATTTGTTTATGTATATTTTTAGCACAAGAGCCAGACATAGAAATAGTTGAGAGGACAAAAAGGGAAAGCTCAGTTTGTAGTATCCACTCCTTCACTTTGTATAATCAGTAAACTGTCACAGCTCTTTTTACCACCTACACAGAATCTGTTTCTATGAAGCAGATTCCTGATTCATAAACTCATTCAGGAAAATATCCCTCAGCTTATACAATTCCTTCTGAAGATAATGAACAAACTTTCACAACACAAACTCATATGTTGATCATTTGCTTCTGAAATGTTTGCATTAAAGAGAATATTTCGCCATATTTAAAAGATATATACCAAAGTAAGAGTTATATGTGAATGATTTAACAATGTGCAGTACTAACCTTGGCAGGAACACACTTTCCACCACGTAGAAGTCCTGCATAAGTACATCTCTGTCAGGCTTGGAGGTGAGGTTGCCCACTGTGTAGCCAATACCGAGCTGAATGGCTCCCTTCAAGGCAGATGACGTAGTCTTGATGGGAAAATAGAGGAGAAAAATAATCACGTTAGCTTAGACCTGCTGTAGCACTCTGTCACTCCTACAACAGCTACACAAGATTTGATATAAAACACAGAGACGGTGACCCTACTATTTTTGCTACTCTTCCCAATCTGTATCTACTATTTTTTTAAATGAAAGACGCATGCAGAATTATAGTTTTAATGTCATATGTAACAGCAACAGACACGCAGAATAACATCAAACTCAAAATATCTCACACATTAGTAAACCTACTAATATTCCTGTTTCTTGGGCAGCCACCAAAAATTCACCTCTGGCTTTTTATTCTCAACCTGAACAAAGGTAGCCACTGTACTACAGAGAGCATTACAGTAACACCTTTAGAAATGGTGCCATAAGCAGTTACGCCTACAGCTGGAAAAAAAAAAAAAAAAAAAAGAAACAGTAAAGAAAACAAGTGTGACCAGCACTTGACTGATCTCTGGCAGTGGGCCCTAACAGGGTCAGGACATTATGTGCTGCAGCACAAGGACATTTTAAGCACTCAAGTGCCTCATAAGTAAAGTCCTTTTGGGCTTTTTAGCTCTAAACACTAGCAATCCAAAATAAATGTTGTGGGAGCAGGCTCAAATTCACCAGAATGGGAAAACATAAAACTGAACACTGGAACTCTTGTCTGCCTTACCTTCTTATATGTTTTCTCTCTACTTGTATTGTGAGGCCCTCCCATCCCATTTTCAGTTGTGGTTGACATCTAAAAAAAAGGACACAAAATGATAGAATGCAGAACATATTTGTCATCATGTACTTAAAAGATTATTGGTACTTACTTTACAGCTTTAAAGAAATTAAATCTTGAGTGTGACCAAGAGTATGAACTTACCTTGATTAATAATGAGCTGTGCCTGACAAACAGTGATCAGGGTGAAAGCTCCTTATTATCCCTCTGTGCAATCATCAGGGGACCCTCTGCAAGAAAATGGGTGTGCAAAGAGTAAGTCTTATGCAATAAAAAACCTAGAGCAAAAAAAAAAAAAAAAATGCTAAGACTCTGTGGTACGGTACACTAAGCAGCTTCAAAGTTAAAATACAACAAGCGGAGTTCAATGGGGAATTCATCTACCAGCAAAGAGAAGTTAATTAACTATGATGGACCTGCATACCTTTCAGTTCAAGGCTCTTTTTATTTGCATTACTTTCCTGTTAAACACTGTCTTAAAAGAAAATTGTTGAAAACTCTGTCAGTCAGTCACGATGCACAGCGTTTGCATTAACTAGCTGTCTAACATCTTATTAGTCTTATTTTGGAGCAGCAACACACTCCTGCTTGTCATTTCAACAACTCACAAATAACAGACTGCATACAACATTTTAAAACACACACATCACACTTGCACCTCACAGCTCTGCAGAGTGTGTTTGAATAAGCTAAAGCCCCTGGGGCTAACGCCACTGCCCGGCTGACAGCACAACCAAGTCTTTAGTCATTCACAACACTTTCTGCAACCATGTATCTCACTGCACTGCTCCCTGCCACTATCTATCCCTTCTCCATCTTTTCTCTTTGTTTGTCCATTTTGCGTTTTCATTACTCAGACAAAACAAAGCAGAGCGGCACAAGTTAATGACACTGCCCCTTATGCCTGTCTTCTGAGTGGGTATGCAAAATCGGGCAACAGGCAGGGAAACAGGAAATCAACTGAATTACACTGTGGACTTTCTTTGACAGACTCCAGTGGCCTGCAGTCGCCATGCCACCTGCATATAAATGCACCTGCAGGTCCAAGAACCTTGAGTGTACAATGTCTCTCTGCTTCATCCTTCCCATGTCCTCTAGTCGATGGCAGCCCTCCAGTTCAGAGACCAGCTGACTCGTATCTAACAGAGCACGATAACAGACATTATCCCAGTGTGTAACTGAAGTGTTTTATTTTGAAGGTTTGACTGCCAGGTACAATCTTCTCCACCTCCTACATATGTTTGAGCCTTAATAACATTAAACTTCAAATGGAGATATGTGGTCTTGAGTGTAAATGTTTTTCATCCACTGGTTCCAATATTAAAAGAAAGCAGCCGACACCATCTGCTCTTATCTCCAGACATGAACCTTATCTGCGCACCAGCTTTTCTGTTGCTATAAACAAAACAAAATATATTTCAGCTGGAGGCACAATGCAGTTTGTCTCTGGTTGGGAGTATACGTCATTTATATCTTTTCTGTCATCCTTAAAACAGCGTTCTGTCTTTCCTGAAGACACAACAGGATGAATACACCCACACAAAACTTGTTTAGTCCACAACTTTGATCTAAACAGAAAAGAAATTATTAAATCAATTGTGGGCTGTGTCATTAGAGGCAATTCCTTTGTGATGAGCTGCTGATCCACCTGAACCATCATTTTGTATGAGAACCTGTGCGATCTGAGACTGAGGAATGTTAATGAGCCCACTGACGGGCCAGTCTGGCTCTCAGCCTAGGCCCGGCCTGAGTGTTGGTGTCAAAATGAATTTTGTGGATTTCTCCCCCCACTCTCTTTCTCACCTGACCCCACACACCCTAGTCGTTAGTCTAACAGACTGTTTCCAGAATGATCCATGAGAGGCCTGCAGCTGCAGTCAACAACAGCAGGGCTCTTGTTCACCTCTGAACAAAAGACATGCAGACAGATGGATGGACACATTGATGAAAATAGACGGATGGATGGATTATCGTAATCAGCCATGACTTACTGGTGCCACACACCCCCTTGGCAAACACCGATGCAACATTGCAATGTAACACAAGGGAACACTGAAACCATGTTACACAATGTTACACTAATACCTTTCAAGTCCCAATTACATTAATTTGTCCTACAAGTAAATCCATATGCGCACAGCTATAACTATAATAGGTGTAATTAATACAACTTTTTGGCCAGATAAAAAGACCATCAAAAAACAATGTAGTTCTCATGTACTTAACTGGAATTAAACAACACTGTAGTTTTTCCACATATATATTTAGTTATAAAGTTCTGATAATAGCCATGTTTAAGCAAAAGAGAGATTCTCAGGCAATCAGATCTAATGGGTCACTGTCCAGTTGGGCACAGATAAATGACATGTGCACAGCTCTGACAAATGCCGTTTTTATTTGTTGAGTGGGGTCAGTAAATTCGTCAACTTATAGTACTGGGAAATTAATTTTTTTCCCATGAGTAAGCACATCATGATGACGTGGTCACAGTTGGGAAACATGTCTTCAGTGTAGGAGGATCTGTGAGTTCAGAATACCAAAGAATAAAGATCTTTACACGGAAAAGAATCCCTGGAGAAATGACAACCTACGCATTTGGTATGATAAATATAATCCAACATTTAAAAGAGAATTTTCCCTCTAAGAAGCTAAAAATTTCTGTTAGTGCTTCGTAATGTATGCAGATGACTATAGCTCAGTCAGTCAACTCATGCTGTAATGAAGACACTTGAATATTTTCATTATAACACATAGTTTGGTGGATATACTCCAACCTCACCACTTGCTACAGGGCTGTCCAGCAGCTATATTCAGACAATTAAAGGTCCCCATCCTTATCCTGAGAATAAAAGCCTATGGGTGGATCATGAGGTGGCTGAGTGATTTCTTGAGTGGCAACAAGCCTGACAGCTCAGCATCGATTGGTAGAGATGGGCATCATTTTGCTTCTTTAAATAGAGCAACGAACTAGTGGGTGTAATTTAAATGACCCATATGGAGGGAGTTCAAACAGCAATTTGATTTTATGCCATTTGATTTTTTTTTTTGAAAGACAATCAGAATCGGCATGATAGACCTTAATGAAGTGGCCAAGAAAATTAAAATCAATCCAACTGATGCATCTGCACTTGCAGCACTGTGAGCGTTTTTGTTTGTTTGTTTGGTTGGTTGGTTGGTTGGTTGGTTTTTTTTTTTTTAATTTCTATTAGTAGTGTGGCATTTCTGCACTTCTTCTACAACTTGAGTTGTAGCTCTGCATTGTCCCCTCCTGCTAGCTCAGGATGGGAGATTAAAATAAAGTTTTGATGCAAACTGTTGGGTTTGTTAACTAGGCTATTTCTTTTGTGAATTGACATTATATGAATTTTTAAATTTTACTCAGCTGCAATAAACTGCATCATTGCTTGATTACAAATTTCTGTGCAACAGATTATTTTTGTTGTGAATTTGTTATGCAAATAATGAACTGAACTGAACTGAATTTTACTGTTTCATTTTCAGACTCTGGTGTTAATATAACTTTGCTGTTGCTGACATTTTTAGTTATTCTATTTTATTTTATTTTTAGTTATTTTATTTTATTTTATTTTATTTTGATGTTCCTTGTGAGGCTGAGTCACTTGTCATTCTGCAGACTGAACACTGAGCTTAATACTGTGATGCACTGTGACAGACAGGGTCAGTGTTGACTGCACTGCATATTTTCTGATTTTACTGGATCATCTATGTCAGATCCATTTCTCTGGCAGATGATCCCATACAGTGGATGATTGGGGTCTGGATGATATCCAGATGAGTAAAATGATCCCACTGACTGATAAGAAGGAAACTGCAGTTGAAAGTCTTCATATGAATAAAAAAAATTTGTGCCTTTGCAGTTAGGAGGTCATGGACACCTAATGCTTCAATTTGTAAAACTATGCATCAACACGTCTGCTCAATGAAGACCAGAGGGAAATTTCAAGAAAAAATACACCTTGGATCCAGCATCTGGCAAACAAGTAAACTGCATTTAAACAAAGAAACTTGTCCAGTAACACTGCAAAAGCCTCATAGCTGCAGAAATTCATGAGAGACAATTTTCAATTCATGAGAGACAATTTCACAATTGTCTTTGTGAAATTCCAGACGTGTTCAACACCTCCTTTTATGTGTTTATTTTCCTGTTAAACATTTTGTGAGTCTAGTTCTTAAAAAGGGGCTAAATAAATAAACTTTCCTCAGTTACCTCTCCCTTCTGTTCATAAACAAATTTGTTCCCACAAGTCCCACGCCCTCTAAGAATCTCTTTCACCCTTCAAGCAAACATAGTTGAGTGCAGATCAAACACCGGCTCTCATGCTGCATCTCCTCCATGGTTTCAGAGTTATTGCCAAGGATGCCAGTCAGTCCCTGTAGAAGTCAAATAGCAGCTCTCACCAGCCAAGCAGTCCTGTCAACAAAAAATGTGCTGCTAAGAGATGTGAGCCGTCTGGCATGGTAATGGTACAGATTGAATAAATTTCAACAGATAGCCTAAGAAGCTAAGATTTAAAAACCATGTTCCTACGAGAAAGAAATTGTTATTCTTTATAATATACGACTAAACTGGAAAGATTACTCACAGAGCAGCACAGTTCTTTTTAATCCAATGACTTCTGAGCTGCAAGGTGTTCAGTCAAGGAGGCTCCCACAGTTTCTGTCACCAAGACATGGATACCACAAATAGGCTCCTTCTACCTCTGCTTTGTTTTTAGTCCCCAGATACTATTGGATTACAGCAGCAGACTTGAGACATAATGGAGAATCAATAGTTGAGCAGCAATTCAGAGCGCTGAATTGGGCTTTGAATTGAACTGCTGGGCTGCCATGACCCCCATAAGCACCAGCTGAGATGTTAGATAAGCACAGAGATCTGGATTTGGACGGATACAATAAAGAAGATGCATGTGCACTCAGCTTAGCTCAGCCTGAAGGGATCAGCTTCATCAACTTAACTGTTCTCATCTCCGTTTAGGCCTTAAAACTCGGGGAACATTTTCAGTTTTACTCTTAAATTTACTTATTTTTGTCAAATTTATTTTCAGTATTAAAAAAGTATCCAAGCTCCATGGACAGAAAGAGTGGTAAGAGTGACTACAAGTGTTGTATGTATGTCATTTAAGGGTTACAGTTAGTAAAAAGAAAAAAAAAAGTCAATGGAGTAAAACCCATTTGTGTGTAAGTGCGATTAGATATTTGGTTTCATAAGTCCATGCATTTAAAGCAGTTGCTTTTGTGAAGTGAGTTTTAACTTTTTATGGATTATGTGTTTGGGAAGTTAACGCTGCACATATGGGCTCATCCCTCCACCGCTGTAGTCATGAAATCTACTCCTCTACACTCCTCTACAGCATCAAAATCATATCAACAGCCAACAAACATGTAGGTCTTCTGGCCTAACAGTCAGCCACTGAGCGTTGAAACAAACCAACATCCTGTCATGAGCACCAGATAAAAATTATAACACAATATCTTTATATTATTTTCTTTTGCTTTTCTTAATTTTTACTTTTCACATCACAGAATCTGGAAGTATCTTTGTTTTATCATCTGTCTGATAGACGAGCTGTGATGCTTCTGAGTAATGTCTGCCAACTAACACCAAGCACTATGCAGCACCGCAAAAGCTGCAATGAAGAGTGTTTGTGTGTTTGGGTGGGGGAAGACTCCATGGGTAAATGTGATTAAAAATCTAAGACTGAACCATAAGGATGCTTTATCGCATAAATTAACAACTGTAGAGAAAAAAATTATTGCTATTTGAGAATTTAGTCAAACGGAAAGACTGGGCAACTGCCTGAACATAGCAGGCATGCTCTTCAGGGAACGGCAATAAAATGTGACATGGGAAATTAAACATTTACAACCAAGTTTTCTGAAGTGCTACAAATAAAGCTACATGACCAGATCACTGAGGTTTGTCTTCTGGGAAGTATGAGAAGTACAGGGCTAACAACTAATGAATTAACCAGAGGACCAACTTAATCTGTGAAGTATTTCATGAGGTGTTGAATTTAAAAAAAGAGTAAAAAACAGGGAGCTATGTGCTCTAATAGGAGCTGCTCTGCAATGCACAGACTAAGCACAGACAGCAACCAACTCTGAAACATTCATAAACAGGATCAGTCTATTTTATGTGTGTGCATTTATGTAAATGCAATGTACCATTTACCATGCAGATATCTCTAAACATATATTCTATTGTCTTGCCTGATAATATGTGTTTGACCTTTGTGGGTACATAAAAAAAAAGAAACAAAAGGTGTGTGTCTGTGGGTTGGGGTGATGTTTTGATATTTCAAATGTGACATGAGCAGAAATAATCAGCCACACAAAGAGCGGGACTGAAAAAGTCAGAGGACGACAGTGACAGACAGAAACAGAGACAGAAAATGGGTGATCATTGTTGCAGTTTTATTACTCCTGTTTTCCATCATACATGGCTGTCTGTCTTCTCCATGTCTCTGTGTATTTGTGTGTTTGAGAGTTTTGTTGTTGTTGTTTGTTTTGTTTTGTTTTTTGCATCTGGGTGTGGTACGTTGGCTCCCTGGCCACTACCCAGCTCTGCTGAATCTCATCAGCTCATCTCCTGAAGTTTATCATCCCAGGTTATCAGTCGCTCAGACCTAAACCAGGAATTTGAAGCTGTTTATCACATATATCCCTGTCAGTCTGCAAATCTATTAATGCTCTCTGTGCCTCAGGATCACTGACACCACTTCGTTTCCCATCTGCCCCTCTGCCCGCTGTCAGCAGTCAGCCTGTCATTCAGCATCACCTGTGATAACCTGTATGCACGATTCATCAATGCAGACCAGGTCCTACCAAAGCCACTCTTTCTGTGCCTTGTGACAGTAAAAAGCGTAAATATTCAGTTGTGATTTCCTCTCATGACTAATCCAGTCTGCCACACGGCAGGAGCACGTAGTTTTAGTCTAGTTAGTAAAGTGGTGATTCTTGGAGGGAAAGAAAGAAGGAGGAGTGATTTCAGAAGAAACTTATTTAAAGACTCGACAGTAGAAAAATGAATATATTTCTTTTGATAGATGACCTAAGTAAAAGAAGCTCTGGGAGCAGTTTCATTGTGTGCATTTGTAATTCAGAAAGCGTTTTGCTGAAGTTCCACTCTGCATGGGAAGCAGTGAGGAGGAGGTCACCCCCTGCGTCCAGAGAGTCACATGATTCAGCTGAGACTAGGGAAGGGGGTGAGTGAAACACAGAGGCAAATATATGGAAAGAAAACAGAGACAACGTTCTTTAAAGACACAGAACCAGTCCCAAAAGAGTGATACAGCTCAACACTAGACAAGGACATATTACAACAACCTTCTATAGTCAAACACCTGACATATACAGTACTATACTGGCTAGATTCAGAAAATCACAGCCCGTAGAAAAAACATGGCACAAAGACAATGAGAGACAGAGAGTCCCTATCCCAGCCAAGCCCATCTTTGTTACTCTCTGACACTAAGTCCAAAGGTCCTCTTTATCACCTATTAAGCCACAGAGGAGATAGGGAAGTTTATTACACATTCATATCATTGTAAACAGAAATGGTTGTATGAATCAGTAACATGGGTAAGAGGGAACACTAGGAGGAATCTAATTTTGTGCATTCTTTGAATGTTTTCTCCTGCAAGATTGTCTTTATTTGGCCAGCTCTCTTTTCTTGTTTTTTCCTTTCTTTTACTCTAACAACATAGGACTCCTTGAGTGGGCATCTGTAAACTTTGTTTTTATCAAGAAAGTGGGAGGGAGGAAATGGGGAACTCAGCAGGGCCAAAGCAAGAACAACAACAACAAACATCACAACCTCCAAATAGCTGGAATTGCTGAGAGGCTGCCAACCTATCGCTCTGCAGTCTTAACCAACCAACCACCGTGCAAAGCAGAACAATTGTGGGCCAATCATCACTGCAGGCTTCCGTTGAGAATTTTCTTGAACCCCCTTAAAGGCTGGTGCTGACGTGCTGTTTGGTGAGGGAGGGAGAGGGACTCCATTTTGGAGGTCATTAAGATTACACTGATAATACTGGGAAGTTCTGCATCCGTGCTCAGCTGCCACAGAGTAAATGAAGAGGATTTCAAACAGACCCTGACACTGATCTTTGTATACTGGCTTCCAGAGATGAACATGTCTCTCTTTATTAACTTAAACTTATTATTTCAATTTTTAAACTACTTTGACTGAACAGTATGTGTAACGTAGCCAAGTGAATATTACAAAAAGTGATGAGGATGTTGACTGAAAAAAATAAAAACACTTTGCTTGGTAGTCAATGTTGAAAGAGGCTAAATTAAGCTTTCTGCCCCTCAAATGAGTCAAGTAGCATGAAACTGGATCTAAAATGTTAGTAAAATATGCACTATTTACTCAAAATTGGCTGAGCAGTAAAAATACATGGTATTTCTGAAACCACAAAGTATCAATGAATTGTTTATATCCCATTTATATCAAAATAAATCCAACTTTACCAAGAATTAATTAAATCAATTCAGGGTTCCAATAAGGATTTGAATTCTGAGTAAGAAACCCTGATGAAAATAAGATTGTTGACTGAAAAGCTGGGCAACATCCATAAAGAAAGGCAAAGGTGTGAGTATTAATAGAAGCTCAGTGGCCATTTAGAGTAAGATGAAACAGGAGGGTATATGGATGGCCTGAATAAGAAATGGACATGCTCCTTATGATGTCACCCATAGGTTTTCTGAAGAGTACTTCTGAAGCCTCTTTTTTCTTCTACTGCAGGGTGCCATGTTGAAAAATAGACAGAAGGAGCAGACCAGGAAACTAGCTAGACCTATTATGCTAACTGACACTGCCTTACATGTATTCTGTAGCAGGAACACCTGTTTCAAAAGTCATTTCAGATTCCTGTGCCAATATCAGAAAAGATTCAACCTTGGAGTCGCCATGCCATCAAATCTGAGCTTCAGCAGAGGTCCAGGCAAAGAAAGTCAATTCGAAAGGAAGGCCCACCTGGAGGAGTCAGGACAAGCTGTGGCAAAGCACCAAACCTGCAATTGTTTAGCTAACCCCTGTCTTTAGCTAAGCTAGTCAGAGGGGTCTGTTAGTGCAATTAACAGCACAACAAAACATATTCATATTCATGAAATATGAATGAGTTTGCACTGTTAGGTCTCCATTCACAGCTAAGTAGTCAAGACAGGGCTGAAATGATGACAACTAGCCATTAGCTATGTCAGCCATCAATCAAAAGACCACTGTATTATCCAACACTTGTCATGGATATGAAAAGTAGCTATGCAAACCAAAACCTTTTTTTGAACCAGGCTATAAATGTTTTCAGTTCTGATGCAAAATTAGACTTTTCAACATGGCGTCAATGAAAATTTACTCTCATTTGAAGCCCACCCCTATGAGGAAATAATTAATTTTACTTTTTAAATTCAACCAGGAAGATGGAGCCCGTTGACGGTCACTCAAATTTTCATCAATGAGACCCGATGGGAACCTCATATAATATATATTCTGACAGAAGCAAATAGGATGAGACTCGCTTCGTGAGCCAGTAGGTGAGTGATGGCCATCAGGAAAGATTTGAATAATGTGAGATTTTGCTCCTCTTCACAGCGACATCAGATTGCCAAAGACAAGATTTATTAAAAAAATAAAAATAAATAAGAAGAAACACATAATGACAGTTGTAATTTAACACTTACCATGACAGAATAAATTATTTACAACTGAGCCTCTTTAATTATACCCCTGACAAGTTTCACTTTCTGAGTGAGCTTCCCATAAAACACTGATTGATCTTGCCTTCAAAACATGTTTACGCGGATTATCATTGAAGCTTTGGTCTGGATACAAAATCTGTACTTGTCATATTCAAAGTCTTTGATGTTGGCTTCATAGTCCACAAGAATTGCCAATTTTCACAATAATCCCAGAACATAGGCAGTTTATGAGCAGTAGCAAACGAGACAGAGGGCTCTGGATTCTAGGGATGAAACTATTTTGAGACCAAATAGGAAAATAAATAAATAAGTTAATTACATTGTCCTCCAGACTCATGACTGAGGTCTTGTGTCAAATGTGGTATGTGCTGACACGAGTGGAGCCGAGCCAACGAATGACAACAATAAAACAGATAGCAGAAAGAGAGCAGCCAACACTGTGCTAACAAAAAAGAGGTGCAGCACAACTGAAAAGAGGTGAGGAAATTAAAAAAAAACATCTAATCAATAAAGAACTGATCACTGATCTAGGTTTATCCCTCTTCTTTTTGAGAAGTGCTTTGATACCAGTTCTAAGTGCTTCTGACTTTCTTTTTAAGACAGATCAGTAATAGTAAATAGCAACATCTATGCTGATTCTGACTGAAAGTTTTAAAGAGTCCGTTTGAGCTAAGACAAACATAGTGAGCCACCTTTTCACCACAGAGGCAAGTTCATTTTGTAGATCACACTCTGTAAATGTCATGAGTTAAATTTATTTATCAAAAAATTTCATGATGTCCAATTATGTCTATGATTTGTGATTTGCTAGGTGTCTATACATTCCATGCTAAAAGGTAAACTTTGTAAATTATTAAGCAAAATAGTAGAATATTGACTAATAATAAGGTAATGACTGGTGTCCACGGCGAAGGCATGACGTCCCAGCAAAACCTTGAATAGGAGGGTAGGAGAGCAGAGGGGTAATCTAACAACTGAAAGAGTGGTGGCCTGATCCCTGGCCACTGGTTTGAATGCTCATGAAACTTTACAGCTGATAAGTTCATCAGAGCAGGAGTGAATGACAGGCTGTGTAAACCGAAGTGCTTTCAGAACAGTTAATTGTGTTTTGCAAAACTATAAAAGAATATCCATAACAGCTACATATTGAGTTAAGAGAGTTCATCTACTATGATGATATAAACAAAACTATCAACAACAGAAACTGGAGTAAAAGCAAATTAATCTAATTTAACATGTGACATGAAACTACATGTGGAGCAAAGAAGAAGAACCAGAATATCCTCTGAATAAAAACAAATGCTCTGTTCAAGCTTTCATCTCAGAGCACTTTGTATGTAGCGCCTTATCTAGCTTCATCACAGACTGTAGTATGGCTCGTCTGACAGAAGTGATAGTAATACTTGAGTTCACACACAAACAAGAACCAGATTTCACAATCATGACACAGTGAGGCATTTTCTTATATGAAGATAATAAATGTAACCAGAGCCTTCACAGGACAACACCCTTGTGTGGACGCAAGGCCCATCATCATTATGAGAAATGAGACAGGAAAAACTGTTTCCTTATGTAACTGCCTTAATGAGGCTCATATGCCTGCTATTTGGTCCTGACACTATTTGGATCCCATTGTACAGTACAAGCACTGTACATATAGTGCTCTTTGACCCAAAAATCACAAGACAAGACAACAATCCCTACACCTGCAAACTGCTGTGATACCTCTTCACTAAAAATATACCACTCGATCTAAAAAAGCAGCTCTCTCTTTTGCTTTACTGATGATTTCTTCCAGGTTCACTCAGCATTACTGTGTTATCAACCTAATAAAAAAGTTCTGATGTACCACAGTGCAACCCCAAGAAGGGAAAAACGCTGATAAATGTGTCATTTCCGCTGCTACTCAGGTGGAAAACATTACATAATGCACAGATGCCTTGCTGTGACATCCAACACAGCACAAGGGCAGCAGGCAGCACAGGGTGAAAGCTCAGGTTTTACTCCTGAGGAGAAAGGAGAAAATTTGCATGAGTAGCTTTGCCTTTCAAACATCCTGCGAATGAGACTGACCAACCTGAGCCAACTCAAATGCCTCTCAGTCAAATCAGGAAGATAAAGAAGGCTCATAAAAGTTAATATCCACTTTTTTTTCTCTCTCTCTGTCTGTAACCTGGCTTGAAACCACTAAGATTTGCATGATTATTCAATTTTTCCTATGTTAAGTCCATCAGGCATATATCTAAACTAATGGCCACTATCTCAGTCTGGAATACTTTTCACATATTTGGCTTAATTAACCCTTTGCGATCATAAGAGCAGGGTCACATCAAGCACATATACTTCACACTACTGGTGGTAAGCCTGCTGGCAGCTACCCTTGCATACTAAGCCACTCTCAGGATCCCAGAATAACACACCAGATAGCTTGTTGTCTCTTTTTAGCGTTGGTCTGGCAGAGTTATTTCATAATTGTCACAGTCCAGCAAATCCTTTAGTAGTGGTATGGATCAAAGATGGGGGCAGACTGTGGAGAGCCTGGGAGCCAGTTACCAGAAGAGAAATTTAGCACTTCACTGTAAAGAGCATGTGACAATGTGATAAATATTGCAACTTGAGCATATGTCAGACCTTTAATGCACAGTGATATTGAGTTCAGGACACAGAAAACCCACTCTTTCTGATCACCAGCACAAATGGATCTAGCAGCATTTTTGCAGTGATG
Organism: Zenarchopterus dispar; assembly: GCA_028564865.1. Lineage (NCBI taxonomy): Eukaryota > Metazoa > Chordata > Actinopteri > Beloniformes > Zenarchopteridae > Zenarchopterus > Zenarchopterus dispar. The sequence continues at coordinate 2,370 of JAOWBL010045924.1, read as the reverse complement.
TTTGTGAGACCTTTATTTTTCAGGTGTTAAAAGCCATGTCTTAACATGAAAGGACTTTGTAACATTATTATTAGGATATTTCTCCATTTGGACACTTTCATCTCTGCCATCATTACACAAGTTGAGGAAAAAGAAATGTAAAAGAAAGAAATGAAATGAAAAAGCTTTCACAACCTACAAAAACACAAGTGACTTCCCAGAACTTACACTCTTCAAAAGCTATAACTCCACAAATCCTTGTTTAATCCCACGTCGTCACAAAGAAAAAAACAAAATTGTGAAAAAATAAAACACAAACATCCCACTTATAATAGGACAATCTGCCTGTCTACAAGTATTTTTTTTAATAAAAAATCGAGTCTTTATAAGATGTAGCCTGTATCGGACTAGAAGTTGAACAGCTGGATGGTTTGGCTCAGTTTGAGCACACCTGCGCTTTATCACCTGTCGCTACAGTGCTTCAAGTATTCACACTCAGAAACGGCAAATGTCAGTAACAGCAGTCGGTTTCAATTTCACTGTCAGCAAAGCCCATCTAAATTCTTTCAGATTTTCGTGTGATAAATCAAACTCACAGCATTCGTTTTCTCCTCTGTCGTGTCGTGGAGATTCTGTCCTGAGTATCTGCTGCGGAAAACCTCTTCCTCCAGCAGATAAATGAATGCGGCTCCTTCTCTCCACGGCAGTGAAAGTGAGTGTCTGCTGAGTGCAGCGAGCAGCTCCGTGCTGCTCTTCCAGGTTCTTGCCCTGCCTCTTTACAGCTGCCTCAGTACGCGGAAAAAACGACTCAATGACGCACTCTGCAGGCCTGAAAACGGTTTATTGACTCAAATATGTTTCTCCAAACTCTCTTCCAGCAAAAACGGGTCAGCTTCAGTCTTGGGTCAGGTCTCAGGAGTAGCCAGAACAAGAAAGAATTTGAAGCTGTAATCTCACTCATACTGTTGTAACAAACAATGCAGCTGAAATCACTGAATCCCTTCTTTAATTTAAAGAAGTGAACTTTCTTCTTTTTCTTTTTTTAACTAATCATGAATGCAGTTAATTATAATAGTCAAGATGGATGCAAGTAGGATTTCTGTATTTTTTATATGAGGGAGCAGTTAAACTCTAAGTGAGACAAACGAATGGTTAAATTATCTGTGTTTGAGATTAAGTTATTTAAGATGAATATTTTAAATAACTTAACTTTAAATAAATAATTTTTCATATTAACTATGGCTCATCAGGTTAGAAAACATCTCATTCTGTGGACTGTTTATAGTTGTATTGTACCATGATATCACATACACCGATCAGAGTGGAATTATGCAGCTTCCCTATCTTTATCTTCACCCACTTTTGAATTTTGCTGCATTTACTGTACCTCTGATGTGGTACAGTATTAAAATGATATTATAAAGTGCTGTTACAAAGCTATAATACCAACTTCAAATGATGCTGGCAGAACAGAAAGGTGAGTTTAGTTAGTGGAGTTGACATAACTCCGCCCCCTAAAACCAGTTGTAAAAGGCATTATTTAAAGGGAGCTTTTGTAATGTATCCCTGTAGTATTTTGACCAAAGTAATAGGTATTTCACCAATATCTTAGGAAAATGTCAGCTTAAAAATGAAGCAATTAATTCAATATTATGTTTTTAAAAGGGACAAAGCATGTCTCCTTGAAAATATTCTCACCAAAGAAGAATATAACCAGTAATTGGGCAAAAATAGAAAATTTTATTTTCCCCAAAAAAGCTCATTCTTACACAGTAAATCCAGATTTAATATAGTGATGTAACCCTTGCTATAACATAATTACCTGAGATTGTAATATTTATATTTGAGTTCCAGATATTTGATCAGTGTGAGACATTGGCTTTAAAGTACACTGCATGACATCTAAATCCCCTCTGCTGTTTTTTGTTTGTTTTGTTTTGTTTGTTTGTTTGTTTTAAATCGCTATTAAATATCTGCAGTTTTGAGTCTGAGTTTAATTATGAGTTTAATCAATTTGAGCTGCAGTTTCACACCATACCTCTAAGGTTTAATGTTGCAACTCAGTATTGGATTTTGACTCTATACCCCCTTTCCTCACACCAAGAAAAAATTAGACCCTCTGTCTCTCCCTGTTATCTGTCTTATTTCTGGGTGAAGAGGCAGCTGGAAAGACTGAACCAGAGCAAGACTGCTAATCCAGATGGTTTCACCCCCAAGATCCTGCAGGATCTACACCACCCAGCTACATGAACATCTACATCGTTTCAAACTTACCCTGAGACAGGAGAAGGTTCCAGTCCTGTGGCACACATTATTCTCCCAGTACCTAGAAAAAATAAATAAATCCATCCATCTGCCCTCAATGACTCGACAACAGGGAGAGACAGAGGG
>JAOWBL010045913.1:8391-25321 GCA_028564865.1 Zenarchopterus dispar | reverse complement strand
ACACACACAGAAGAGGTGTAAGGAAGTTTACCAGAAGATCTTCAAAATACCCAACTGTCATTTAGTTGACCATAAACTCTTCTGTGTCACCAAAGTATTCATGAGTCACATGTGAGGTCATCTGTCTAATAGATAAACTTGTCCAAAATTGAGTCATGCAGAGTAAAATAATAGCAAGCACACCAGCAAATACATTAAAATAATTGATAAACAGAAAAAGGAACATCCTATAATGGCTCAGTCCAAATTTAGATGTTAGCCAAACTAAAATGCTGTAGCAGGACATCAAGAGAGCTGTGCATAAATACCTTCCACCTAAATGAACTGAAGTCGTATTTGAAAGATGAGTGGGTCAAACTGATCCACAGCTGTGAAACAGCTGTGATAGTATCATGCAAATAAAAGATAAAGATATAGGTTCTTACAATGTCATACATTTTTACACACTGCTTCTGCATTTTGATTTAGTTTGTTTAATAAATCATGAAATTCTACAATATTTTATGTGTTTAAATGAGATTGTATTTACCTGGTTAAGGTGTGTATACATACTTAGGTTCTGATGCACTAAACCTAAAAAATGAAACACAGTGTACTTTTCCCCCACACAATTGTGGTTAAGTTTCAGGGTATATTTTACAAGTTAACTACACCTAAATAATAGAGTGTAGTTGTGACTGTCAAAATGTGCCTTTAGGGCTTAAATTGTTAGTTTAGGAGCTAAAATAACTTATTATGTAAATGGTTCGTGCCCATAAATGTATAAAAACTATATTTTGTGTGTGTGTATGCAAATGTATGATCTCAGGTGATGTTGAGCTTAGAGACAGCAGTTTACTTGGCCTTAATCCTGTTCTATGTGTGTGTATGTGTGTGTGGTCATATTACATGTGTCATATGCACCATGTTAACCAGTACTTACAAGACCAAGCACACTCACAAACAGTACATGATAAGATAAGCTCGTTAGAGCGGCTCAAAGGATATTCTTATTGCGGTGTGCCTTGGTAAGGTTTGTTTCTATATGTGACTGCAACAAAGCAAAGAGTGACTATTATTGCATGCAGTGGTATAAAAATAAAAGCAGAATCCTAAAATACTCTTAAGTTTACTGCCAAATTAAAAACAAGTTTAGTTTCAACATTTTACGAGAGGTGGTAATACTGTATTTACAATTCTGAATGTCTTGCATATTATACCTACTAAATATCAATGGCGCTATCTGCCACTATGCTGATGGAGGTGGTTCTCAGCCAACAGGTGTGGCCATCCTCAAAAGTTTGAGTAAAGGACATAGGGACTTCTTTTCTTGATTTGTGAAAAACCACTTCCAACCTGGAGTACAGGCTTTATCCTTGGAAAAAGCTGCTGCTGAGTACAGGGACTTTCATAAAGTCAAAGTGAGGCTAAATTACTGCAAATATGCTTTCTGAGTTTGTTACATCAAATATTTTTTTTAAAGAAGTAATGACCTAGTTCGATATCAATGTCTAAATCCGATTGTAGATATATGCAATTAATTTCTAAAACCATAAGACACTGAGTAGTGCCATCTGCTTTGTGACACTGAGGGAGTGCACAAATCTCCGACCAGCCTAGATGACCTGAACTAACAGAAGAAACAGCAGAATTAGTAAGTAAACAAACCAGCTTACATTTAAAATCATGAGAGCAGCAAAAGGCATAAAATATGTTGGTCATGTTTTAGTTGAAGATTAAGGAAACAAACTATCAATTATGCAGGCAAGCATCTAATAAACACCATAAGAAAAGAGGAACAGTGTCTTCGATCCACACATAATAATTCAGTAAATCCATATATTCCTGCAACTTGTATTTTCTGAAACGGTACATAGCTTTCTAACTTTTGTGCAGTTGATTCTGATTCTTCCCAAATTAATCTGCAAACCTGTGGTAACATATCCTGTTAACTTGACTTTTTAATCCAATGAGCATAAATCTATTTCTTTGAACTGGTGGCTGTGTCCAAATCACATACTTGTTCCTTTACACATAATATTTTGAGTACATAGGTGTCTTCGTGCTTACAGTTCTGTCATTGCACAGTGGGTGTGTGGAACACTGGACACCCTTGGGCCTTCAATGATCTTGCCAATTTAGCAGACAAAGACCTAGGACAGTGCAACTTTGGTCTACCATTCAATAATAGAAGAGATTTGATGGCTGAGAAGCCAAATTTAAAAAATTGAATCTGGACTGTGTTCACACAAAAGTACTTAATTTGGGACATATTGTGTAGCCCTCCAACATCTGCAGCAGTGCATTTTAACTTTTCTGTTAGTAATAATTTTTTATTTCAATATTCTTCTAAATTCTGTGTAGTTTTACTGTATTCTGGAAATTCTTGGATTTAGATGTATTAGATGTATTTCTCAGATAAAGGCATAAGAGTTAGCCATTTAGCTGTCAGATTCACAGCTAAGTGACGTCGTTGGCAGACTGAAGATGACTGCATTTACTATTAGGAGCATGTTCCATTTTTACTATTAATAAAAATAATTAAAAATACTCAGCAGCATGATGCTATATATATATATATATATATATATATATATATATATATATATATATATATATATATATATATATATATATATATATTTCTGCCAAACCAAAATATTTGCTGGGTATTCATGTCTTTGTGATATCAAAGTCTATTGCCATCAGTATCATGTTTTGTAACTCCCTGCTTTTTATTTTTATTTATTTATTTTGCTTTTATTCTTCTCCCATATTTTTCACTTGAGTTTTGCCTTTAGGAAGAAAATCATAATAGCCTTTGTGTATGTGTTCTTTAGTTCCTGTGTTTGTGCACGCGTGTGAGTGATCATTATGTTGTGATCTGAAGCCATCTACATTGGTTGGCTTATTTGCATATATGGTGTTAACCAATATAAATATTCATGACCCAGGTCTAAAATGGTCTGAATATTCATTTTGCCTCCTGGTCATAGACAATGTGGGGTGGCGTGATTCAAATCAGAAGCAGAACAGAAATTAAGTCAACCTTTTTGTGGTGAACGAAAAACACTTGATGATTGCTGTGGGCCATTCGGTGAACATCATGTGTATGTGGATGATTACGTTTTCTGAAGTCACTTGGTGGCCATATCTGGCTAACAGTGCCTGCGAGACAGAGGGGCAGATGGAAGCAGAAACAAACTCGGCTCATCCTGAGACCAAAAGCTTTAAAGACGCTGAAACAACTCTTTTGAAATGAGTGAGTAACTACAAGGAAAATTAGCACAATTCAGAGGCTGTAGCAGGAGCATTAAGAGACAATGGAAGAATTGGCTAAAATGTTCAGGAGAAATACTTAATTTACTTGTTAGCACCAGTTTCTGCTTTTTAACAGTTTAATTACCAAAACTGCTATTAGTCAGTTTAAGCCATTAGCAGTGATACTACCACTACCAGCTACTGTATAAATAATCCAAACAAAAATAATTTCTAACCTTTATTATTACCTGTATTTTTAGAATCTACAATTAATTCAGTTTTTAATGCCCTTAGTTGTTGCCTATGATTTAGATCAAACTTTATGTGCTCAGTTTAGCTAATATCACAGGAAATAATGGTTCAGTATTTAATTTAATGCATTTTTTCCCAGTATGGTTGATGGAGTTCTGTCTTTGATGTGTTGTCACAATTTTAGATTCCTTTGGTTGCTGCTTTTGTGTCGTAGGAGAACCTGACAAACTCAATGATGATGAATGGGTGCTAAAACAGCAACAAGAAATGCTGCCTTGGTAGACATCACTCCAACATGCATGCAGTTAATCAGCAATAAGAAAGACGTATTTGTCAAACAAATCCTTTTTATGTCACTATGAAAGTGTCTCAATCAGAAGTATAGTGATTTTGAAGGAGTTCCTGGAGCTGAAGTGGTAAAATGCCAAGAACAGCCAGCACACTGAACACTTACAGGTCCTTAGGCAAGTGATAGATACATAGAATTAGTATCATCTATTCCTTAAAGGAAAATACTTGCTGTCATTTAGATGTAAATTACAAGCATATCAAGGCTTCTTAAGGCATCTTTAATGATTCTGCAATTGGACTGCAGTAAAAACATGATAGTTAACGTTTATATAAGAATGTATAGTATGTGAAACTAGTTAGAGTGAGAGTCTTTTTATGAGCTGCCATTGCAAAGGGCTTCATGTTCTTGTAAAACATAAATATTATACTTGCTAAATGTGTGGTGTGATAAAAGTCTTTTAGATCTGTCCGACAGGGATAAGACTGTTTTGAACAGTCTGTGAAAAAAAAAAATCTTTCTCCTCCTATTAGTAGGGAAAGCTATAGCGAAGTTAAGTTTGAAAAGTATTATTTACCTATTTACTGATGCAATCTGTTGCATCCCTGTAATGCAGATCATATGCAAATTTAAGGAAGTCCATACTGTATGCGCTCATGAGTTCATTTAGTTGAACTTGGCTCATTCATACAGTCAAAGTGTATTTGCATTTGTAACAGATTAATTCATAGTTCCACTCTGATGTATACAGTGGAGCTGACATGTTTGATTCATACCAAACAAAAAATCTAAATGGATTTTATTGCATCAACAATGAGGTGTACATCAACCAATCAACACAGCTTTATTCCAACCAGAGAAGAAGTGGTTTTCTTACACTAAAATATGTCTTTGGGATAATTTTACTGATATAATGAAAACAATGTGTAGTAGATTACGACTCAAGCATTATTATATGTTGGTTGTATGTGTGTTTGTGTACGAGAATGTAGGAAAGAGGATTATGAAAGCACCAAAAAAAAAAAAAAAATCAGCAGAGGGCATTGTTTTCAAGTATTATGGAGAATGTAGATGGTAATTTGAGGAGGTTTCTTGCCTACCTAGAGATGTAAACATGTACTCAGATTCACCATACACCTTTATAGACATGCTTATGAAATGCACAATTCTTCAATTCACTTTTATATACTTTCCTATACTTTTCTAGCGTCCATGTTTACAAGCAAATGACACAGGAGAACACTGTTACAGAGCTAACACCACACATTCATAAGCATGGAGGATTCATGGTTAATGTTCAAACATCTGTGTTGGTGGCAGCCACAAACAGAGATGGTACACTTCCAGGTTGGTCTTGTGAACATGATGCACATGGAACACTTTAAGGAGTTTCTTCAAATTTGGTAAAAATGTTCACTTACATTTGCATTTGCTAGTTAGTGGTCATTGTAAATTTAAGGTGAAGTTTTTCCCGACACTTCTTTGGACAAAATGTCATCTTAATACTATGTGATAGTTTTACAAATGACTGAAACGTTTTCTCCACATTTCAAATTCGTTCACGCATCCACTAAATGTTCTGTGACAACGCTTTCCTTTTGAAAGGGATCATGATAACCATTTGAAATATCAGTTCTGTTTTTCCACAGTCTCCTTGTTCAATTCTCACATGGTTCAGAAGCATGAGAGTATCAAAATAGTAGTAGCCTACTACAAAATCAAATTTCATACCAAGTAAGTGATGTTACATTTTAGTCTCTTTATTTTCAGTTTTTTATTTTCCCCCTGTTACACTACAGATACTGCATTCTGCTGTGGTATTCCACAAGGATTAGGGTTCAGATTGTTACACAAAGTCAAACAAATAGTATAGATCCATTTTCTATACCTATTGGTTTCTGTACAGAGTCACAGGGGTCAAACAAATAATATACAATACATATCATTCCACAATCCTACAACAAATGATGGATAAATTAACATATATCCAGAGAATGATAATAAAAATAGCAAAATATGCACACCTTCCAAGTGACATGACATCCTTGTAATAAATTAAATCCCTGCCTCATCGGATGCTAGCTAGCAAACTAGACCTTAGATTTTAGTCTACCTAATCATGAAAGCTAACGTTGTAGCCTACTGCTAGAAACCTATACCTGGCTATTTGAACATTTTAATATTAAGTAAACTAAAGTTAGCTAAATGTAGCTGCTTATTCTCAGAAAAGTGGATTAGGGCCTGTCAGAAACTGAAGACTTATTGAACTACAGCTTCTGTCAAAACAGTCTGTGTTTACACAACTCAGCCTTCAAACTATGTTAGGTCACTTGATTGAGATAAAATTTTACTGATCCAGCGCAAAAGAACTTTTGCCAGTTTTAACTCTATAAGCAGGGAGGTTAAATCATTTTACAATGCTGTCCAAGGCGACTCTTGTCTGTTGTCTTACTTATCATTTTCTCCTCCATCATTACTTTTGGGAGTCACTTATTTAGCTCTGCCATATGTTCAAAATAGCTCTGTGAGCTACTTTTATCCTCGTTGATGTGTGATATAGTGCTCTAAGTGAAACACACTTGTAACAAGAGATAACTTGGACAGGGGTCCAGTGTTACTTTGGTTGGTTTTTGCCAGTAGTAGGGATGGAAGACCATGACAATTATAAAACAAATCCTAAACGTAAGGAACTACTTCTTCACAAAAAACTAAATGAATGTCATTGTATCAGTGGTTTGTCATTGTGTAATAAAACTTGAGGAAATTATGTAAAAAGCTATTTTCTTCAAAGTCTTTCTCAATGAGTAAAACATTTTATAGTGAATTGAGAACTGATAGCAAAAAACTATTCTGAGCAATTTTATCATTCACAGTGTACACATATCACAATTTACTATTTTAAAAATCAGTATGAAGTAAAAAATATTACAAGAAAATTAAATGACCAGATTTAGTCTGAATATACAGCTCTTCGTCTTAGCAATGTTGACATATTTGTTTGAAGTACAATGCATTATATGACTTTTGGGGATCAAAGGTCATAGCATCGGTGGTCAAAATTTTCTTTTCTTTAAAAAAATGTTCTTCCTCTGTAGGCATTACATAAAGGTACCAGTTGTCCACAACATGTGTAACTGGCTGGTGTACAACCTTTAAATCCTTCTTTATCAGTCTGACTGTTTGTTGCAGCAGCTATAGGACAAAACTCATCACATATCTGCAGTAGTGACACAAATCTTGATGCCCACCTTGAAACTGCGGTGACAGCACTGATCTTTAATCCTGCAAGGTTTAAGTTACGTATTTGAAACATTGTCTGCTGGGATGATTCCAACATTGTGCTCTGTCAGAATTAGCTTTCCTGGCACCACATTAATACACTTCATGCATCTTATCCAGTCTTTATAAAAAATGATTTGCCACACAGTTGCCAGACAGTAATTGTTTTTTCTTGTCTGACAATAATGTAAATACAAGAAAAAAAGAGAAGATGATAGAAGAAGAATAGACTGTTTTGTTGCTGTTGTTGTTGTTTTTTTCCAATTATGGCATGACTGTAGCACTGGCCTTGTTGTCTTTTTTTTATGAATGAGTGTGATGCCTCTGTCTGTGGACAGAATGAAAGTAGAGGAATTTGGAATTTATCTTTATTCCAGCACACAAACACAGCACACATACGCACACTTATCCCAAGTGCTTTAAAAGAAAATAGCAGGAGGGAGAACAAAGAGCCCCCTTGAAGAACAGACATGAATTATTCACTCCATTGGATAAGAGCACAAAGAGAGACTGAGGGAGAAATGGAGATGAATTGTGAGTGATACAAAGAAAGGGACAGACAGATGGATTGACAAGGACAGTAGGCCTTTATGTTGTATATGCAGTAATGATGAAAGACACCTTGAGAAGGATGGCTGTTGAGGTTTCAGAAAGAAGATCACATCTTGCCATCATTAACTAAACAGCATCTTTAAATCCCCAAGGTTTAAAAGTGTTAAATGCACTGAAATACATATAGGCAGTTCATCCTGTATCAAAGTACAGACTACTGTTTATCAGTAAAAAGTCAAGTCAAAGTGAAGCTGAAAAATCCGCTTCCGTCTCTGACTGAAGAGATATTTTCTATTACTGCAGGAGGAAGTTTATCCTGTAAAAATCCAACGCCTGAAGCAGCTCAGCTCTGGCATCTGTGCCACTTTCCTCCCTAATACACCTTATCAGTAGTAAATGTGGTCCCTCTTTTGTATTCTGCCTCTTATGCCATGCTGCTGTAGTAACTTCAGTAAAGACAGACAATCCAAATGCTCTTTTTCACTTTAATGAAACTTGTAATTATTCATGGCAGGTTCTTTATCAGCAGCAAACAGTTTCTGTAATCTGCACAGCTGCAGGTGCTTCATAGTAGAAGGGACTTGACAAGGAGAATATCTGTTATGAAAGAAATAAAGAAATCATAATCATGATTATCTACTGATTTTGGAAGCATTCCTACTATAAACTGAAATTGTGAATGTTACAAAATTTCAGACTAAATAAAAAAGGATTCAGACCAACAGAGCAAATGCTTCTACAGCTGCTTAAATGACCAGTTAAGAATGTTTTTGGCCAGAAACACCTGTATTTTTTTTTTTAAATTATTATGATTATTATTATTATTATTATTATTATTGCTCTTTTTGGGGGGTTATGTTATGTCTGTGATTATTTAAAGTCACAACTGAAATTCGAATTAAAATTCAATTACCTGCACAGCCCCAGTACCTGTGCATTTTTCAAACATGGAAAACATGACTTTAAATCAAGAATTAGTTTTTTTTTTAATTTATTTAACGCACAAAATAGAGGAGACGCAGGGGATTGGAATATGTCAAGTAATCGGACTGGCGTGCAGTGGAACCAGCGATCTGTTGCTCATGGTGAGAAGCCCATATGGCATGTTCTCTAACTATTCAGCGGCTGGGTTGCCCAGCAGCACTCTTTAAATCTGGTGTTGTTGCCTGGACTGGTGCACACTTACGTCAGGCATTGTAATGGATTTGTCAAAACTGAAGACAGAAAACAAGACTAAGACACAAATGCAATAATGAGCATGGTAAAAATTAAAACAAAACAAAACATAACAAAGCAAAAACATTCAAAGTAACCTGTCTCTGATGGAAAATGTTCAGTCACTGTGAGTTTGTTATAAAAACACTCAGTTCAGTCCAATCGTGTGTCTCTGCAGTTTGGGTTTAGTTGTCCTAGACAGCTCCAAAGATGTGTTGAGAATTGCGTGTTATTTTGTCTAAAGATCTCCCAGCTCTGCTCAGTAAAACTGTTGTACCAACAACTCTCTGGGTCACTCCTGCATTGAGACTTGAGATGTGTGTTCTGTCCCATTTGCATGCAAAAGATAATTAAAAACTTAACTAATTTGAGCCATATTGCCAAGTCTTTTGTCTAGAGTGCTATTATATTATTTCATCTTATTTGGATATTGCAGTCACCTAGTAGTTAAAATATGTTTATACAGAGGTATTAGATACTTTTTCCACAACAGTGTCACTAATGAGTACCTCATCTACAGGGGGCAGATGATGCAGGAAAAAAGTAATTTTTATTCACACTAAGCATGTCACATTAAACAAGCAACACAACAAAGAAATGCAAAAAACCCTCAGCTTTAATTCTTTCAATACCATTTCTGTCTAAACAAAACAATATTTCAACACCAAGTGGCTAAGTAAACACAGAATACAGTGTGCCATAGGAAAGCAGCATTAGTGACCAGGTGCTGATGCTACAATCATCAGCCTGTTATCGGTTTAATAATGTCCATAGATTGCAACAGTGTAAAGATCACCATTGTATGTTTGTTTGTTTTTTTTCACTCTGCAGCTGCTGTCTATGTGAACTTTTATCACACACTCACTGTCTACAGCCCATCTTTAAATTTGGTTTTACCTTTTCCAGTGCAAAACTACACTTGATTCATATATAACTAAGTCTTTCTGTCAATTCAAACTGATTTTGTACGCAAGAAGCCATACCAAGAGCCCATCTCAAAAAACAAAATATTTTCATTGTTCTGATTCGATAATACCAGAACCGACGTGGATTTTTGAGCTGCCGTTGCTCCTATTGGCTGTAAAATTTCCACAGAAGTATAAATCATCCAGAGAAGTAAGAGGGTTTTAAAGAAATGGCCTTGTGCAAACACCCACTGGTCAGCAACTGTTCCGCAGGGTAGTGCATAGTGCAAGAGGTCAACTTATACAAAGAAACTCAGAACAGTTACATTTGAAAAGAATAAATACATGTAGTCACACAGACTGTGCATGAAATAAAACATGTTTTATAGTACCTGAAAAACCTTGGTGGCACAGGGATACTGAAACGTCTAGGGAAGCCAATTTCAAAAGTCTGTTTAAAAATCACTCCTAAGGAAACCTCTAATTTTTCTTTTATGGAGTTGGCAGTTTTTATAGCCTTGGTGCAATAAATGGGGACGTGTTGCAGAATCAAATGAAAATAAAAGAAACTTCTGACTTTTACTGTCTAAAAGTGTAATATTTTGTCAGATGGCATTTTATTTAATTATTTTTCTTTTTTTCATTCTTCCTTTTCTCTAGTTTTGTGTATATTTATTTCTGTATTTCTGCCATCTCAAATCTTATCATTATTTTGATACCAATTTTTTTCAAATACACCTTTTTTGTTGCTGAGATAAACTAATTTTAATTTATGTATGTCATTTTCAAACAGGAATCTTGAAAGTAGACCGCATTAGGAAGAGGTTAATAAAACTTATCAGCTACAAGGAAGAATGTTATTAGCATGTGTTGGCAGTGTTTCAGTTATTTACATAATATTCAGATAAAACAAAGCATGACCTATCAGAAGAAATTAAATATAATGGTTATATGATGAGACTGCACAGGTAATGCTTCAATGGTGTTAATTTGCAGACTCAAGTAGACACATAAAAGTACTGCAGTGATTTGCAGTAATGCAGCAGAGCACAATTAGTAATTCAGCTGTTTCATAACAGGTACAATGAGTTCAACCCCACACGCAATTCACAGTTTAGTATCAACCTCAGTTTGGGATTTGAAAGAAAAAATAAAACAAAAAGAACACTTCTCACTAGGAGTAAAAATTCAGCAACGTTGGTAACATCCAGTGGTGTGCAAGTTAGGAAGGTTCTCCAAATAAACATTTGGTGTCTTGTAACAGGGTGAGGAGGAGATCCATTTGGGCTCTGCTATGCTGCCGCCAACTTAGAATTAACTAAATCAATGTTGGGTTGGGTACAGAAATAGGACAAAGAGCTCTGAGTAGTTTTATTTTTGTCACTCACCTCACACTATAGGGTCTCATGTCTTCGGAGCTGCTTAAGTGTACTTTTGATGGCATATGGCTTTGTGAAGTAAATAATATAATGCATTACATCTCATATAGAATACAATTAGCATTGCAACTTAAGTGCATCATTGTAGTAAAGGTTATTGGGGATTTCTTCAAAATAGTTTTTTGTGTCAGGAATGTTGTGCCTGCTTGTATTGTAATAACAAATAAAAACATTAAATTTCTTCCTTCTTCAATTTTATGACTTACACAATTGACTGGTGTTAAATGGATTGTGATGCTCTGCCACTGAAGGAATTTCTAGATATTTCACGAGTATTTCTACACTGTTAAAACCCGACTTTAAGAACTCTGTTCAACTGCCATAAAAATTACTTTAAAAAAGTGTATTTTCCGTGAAGAGGAATGTAATATAAAATGTAAGGGTGTGGCTTCTTAGCTGTGCTGGGATTGCAGGGGATCTAACCATTATCTTGTTCGATAACAGACTTGAAGCAATTATCATATAGAAGGAAGGAAAGTAAAAAAATGGGAATGGTGGACAAAACAAGCATATAAAAATCTTTTAAATCTCATCATTTATTTAGTTGCTTAGATAAGAATGAGAAATAAGAGGCAGCAATTTGGGCCATAAAAGGATGAGAAACAAAATACTGGAGTGATTGTAGAGCCATACTGAATTTCATAATTTATTCAGCACTTCAGCAGAATGACAGAGAGAAGCAGGGAGATAAAATGAGAGCAGAAAAGAGGGTAAAATAGCAAAAGATGGTTTGAAATACTCAGTAAGAAGTTTATATCAGGTTCCTGAGTCTTCTCTCTTCATTTCATTCTTTGACCATCAGCTGCATTGCTGGAAGGCTGCCGCTGAGGAGGGCAGGCCATGCAGTACCACAATGAGCTAATTATATTTATGGTGAAGAGGCTTTGCAGTTGGTCATGGAGGATTGGGAAATGTAGCAGAAGCAGGATCAGCTTGGTCTCAGCTCAGAACCCAAATAATTTACTTTCCACTGAAGCTTACGAAAAAGAACTTGGAATGAGTTACTTCATCAAATTCAGTGAAGTGAGTGAGAGTCCTGCCTGCTGCCTGTAAAGATTTCATCAGAAAAAACATTCAGCTTTACAATCAAAGAAAAAATAACATTCTACAAGGGAGCATGTGTGAAAAGAAAAAAAAAATGCAATTGCAGATTAAAATTGTGGTGGAAAGAGCAGTAAACAATTTTAAAATCCTAGACACTGCCACCTAATTTTTTTTTCATTGTGTGAAAAGAAGTAATCATGAGATCCATAGGGACTTTGGGGGTGATTTACAGGTAAAGCACAGATTTAACTGAACCGACAGTTCAATGAAAACAAACTGTGTTAACCTATTTGATGTCAGTTCACAAAGGTTCTATTTTAATTGTGTTATGGACTCAGTTTTCAATACTTCTTGCCACAACCCACACTGTTTAGATTAGTTAACAGCAGCCTGGAGGCAGTGCAGAAAGATACACATACAGTAATAACCACCATCAGGTTAATTATTTATGACAGAAAAATATTACTTTTATGAAGCATTTTAACCTAAAAGCTGTTTGTGCCTAAAGGCACATGTGGATATGCTTAAAGAGTATTTTTGACTTGATTTGAATGATTATGCATCCAGGGGACATTTAGCTAATTAGTCTCAACTTTGTATGAGAAGGAGAATCTGTTTCAAATTGAAACTAAGAAAATTTTTTATTTATATTAGGCCAGTGTTTGCAAGACATCTGGGATCAAGTTGGGATTTAAATGAAGGAATAAAATAAGAGTTTTTCTGTATTATCCATTGAGAGGACAATTTCCCAGAAATTACTCTTTTGTAACAAATAATTAATAGATGCTATAAATTTTAATCTTCTATGAGCAGGCCATTTGTAATGCTTACTTATAAAGAATACCATTATGTTTATAATGGTATTACTTTTTTTTTTTTTCCTAAATCATCATCATCAGAGGGGGAATATTCCTCTTCAGAATCTGAGTGATGACTGGCTTTTTTTTTTTTTTTTTTTTTTTTGTAACATGAAAATTGAAAGTGAAAGTGTCCCACATCAATCCTCTTGACAGATCAATCCAGACAAGCTCCACTAAGCCTGAACTCTGTCAAAGCGGATTAAAAGCCAAACAGTAAAGTGTAAAGAAAAAGGAAGCAAAAGAGGGTTGTGATGGATGTTATGTGTAATAGTGGTAATGAAGTGGTTGTGTATAGTATGGTGTGATGTGTGTAAAAGAAAGCATGATGTTTGTGTTGGATGTAACACCCCAAAATGTGGAAGAGCTGGGATATTTAGAGTTGGAGAAACACAGCAAGCAGTAATGTTGATCCTCAACACGAGCTGGACAGCAACTCGTGAAAACAACCAAACTTCAGGTTGGATCACCGCTGGTGGCAATGTGTTGGGTCGGTGTCATGCAGTGGCCCTCCCCAAGTGCTCTAGATGACCCCCCCACCCCCAATCACTAACCATGCACCCGTCCAGCCCCTGCAGGTGCCGGGAAGCGTGGCTGAAGCCCCCCCCCCCAGACGGCAGGACTGCTCCACACCAACAGCAACGGAAGGCAGAATGGTATTACTTTCAGAATAGCGCAGATACTAAATATTAAATGTCTTAAATTTATATATGGGAAGAACTAGCACATATCTTTATTTTTAATTTCTTGGCTCATAAACCCCTTATAAGGTAAAATGGCAGTTGAATGATCTAGGCTGCTAAATGCTTTTATTCAAGCTGTTGGTAGAAGTTTTGTTGGTGACAGACCAAGGCCCCATCTGAATAATGAGACTGTGTTCGTAATTTGTCACCAAACATGCTGGGAAGGCAGGTACTGTTATCCTTTAGCAGCTGTTCCACAGAAAATGACAAGAACCAAGTATAACACAGTCCAGACAGCTGGTCCACAATGACCACAACCACACACATGCCTTCAGACAGGGTCAGGCTGCCAGATGCTGTCCAGAAAAGGTAATTGAGAGAAGAAATGAAGAGACAAAAGGCCAGCACACAACAGATGGAAACAAGAAAAAAACAAAGTGTGAAAGAGAGGGAGAAGGGTGCTTGTTAAGTCTTGAGGGAGGAGAGAATGGATGCGTGGATGTCTGGAGGAGAGGTAACAGGAAATACAAGAAAGTCCTATTGGGAGACTGAAAGGTTGGGAAAAAACACAAGGGATGTGGGGTGAATGTCGCATGAGGCAGGGTGGCATGATGGAGAGATGGATTTAAAAGGATGAGTTGCACAGCAGAGGTCAAGAAAGTGTAACAGTGTGCATCATGCTACAACACTCAAGTGGAGGAGGAGAGGACAAATGGAAATATTGGAAAAGAGAGAAGAACTGCAAGATGGATATAAAGGAGAGGGAATATATATATATATATATATATATATATATATATATATATATATATATATATATATATATATATATATATACACACACACACGTTGTACTAATTATCTTATTAATTATTAGATAAGAAGGTAGAAAGAGATTTGGGGGGTCAATCCTTGGCAGGTCATCAGTACCAGTTTTATTTATGCAGTGCCAGTTAATGTTTACATACAGTTTGTTTGAAGTCAGTTGAACTCAGTGAAGGTGTCTGCCGTTTTGAGGATACTAAACTGCTTTTGAGTGTGGTTCTGTCTGCTTGCTTTGCTGCTATGATTCTGTTCTATGAGTCAATCTGTGTGCTCATATTACGATTGTGTGCTGGTTTTTCATGTGCGTGCCCAATTTTCCCATACCCAAGTTTAAATCTCAGGGTCGACTGAACTCAGGTGGTAGAGTGATTGTTCTTTCCTACAGTATCTTGGTGTTGCTTCGCCTGAAGGCTTAATTTGTCTGCCTTTGAAGAATAAGTTGATATCACTCCCCAGAAAGCTCAGTTTTTTTGTCTCATCAGTACAAAGATGAGGATTGTGGATTGTCAACATTGCATTTTAGCAAATTCTAGTCTTTTTTTGCCTTTCTTTGTAATCCTGGAGTTTTACTGGGTCTTGTTCCATGAAGCCCATGGTTGATGGTGAGATGAAGTTGAAATGTACCATGACCTTTAGAGTTTTTCTTGATTGCTTTTGGATATGTTCTTTGGCTTATTACCTACTGTCTGGACTGTCTAAACTGGATTTGCATTTACGCTTGTGGCCATGTCACAGACTGTCCTCCCATTACACTTCTTAATTTTGTGCATCTGTTATCACAAGAATGTGAGCTTGCTTGGGTATGGTCATATAGACTTTACCTTCAACATGCATATCTAGATAAATACATCTACATAACAAAACAGTTAGAAATTGTGCTTAAGGGAGAGATCAGCATTAAGTGACATTTCAGTCTTTCGAAATCATTTATTGAATTGGCCCTGGATGTTGAATTTACTATCTGATAGGATGGCTGATATAACGTAATAACCCAGAGTGAGAGCTCTGCGGTTTTGATATCCAGCTTCTGGGATACAGCAAAGGCAGCATGATGTAAAGCTGTAGGTGGAGATGAAGATGAGGAGGCTGGATACTTCTACTCCAAAGTAGGTCTGTGACATAACAGTACCCTGCAAACCTCAGCAGCTCACTCTATGAGATATTTTAGGATCATAGCAGACTCAAACCAACAGACAAGGTTGCATTATGAATGAATTTTTCATTTTAAAGTCACTTCAGACATCCAAGTGTATGCTTTCAAACACAGAATGTTTTTATTTATTTATGTTTTGTATAACATGTCTCTTAACATAGAGCAATGTCCATTAATATTAGGTTGTAAAGAAACACTGACTTAAATGCTGAAAATCGACCAAAAGCAGGATTTTCTGCATCCTTCTTACAGTATTCCTTGACTCTTACTAACTTAATATTCTTTATCTCTTACTAATTCAATGTTTTTCTGTCAACTCCTTCATGTGTGGATCACTAGCAGCCAACAGAACAGCATCATATTCAACAGTGGTGTGCATAGACGCAGGGACTAGAAGCTGAAAAAGTGACTTTTGTTGCTGGGAGTTAAACCTTGGTATATCATATGTGATTAACTAAACTCCTGAATGTCTGTATCGCGTTGGAACAATGCAATGTCAGCTTGTCTCAGGACCTTTTTAGCAAAGCAAGATACCAGTGTAGATTAGCAGAGGACCATGTTCTCCATGGATTACCTAATGGCAGATGTCAATGGCAGCAGATGTCTTATCACTGAGGACCTTAAGTGAACGGTTAACTCTGCTGTAAAATGCTGAGAAGAGTCCACCTTAGTCATTCTGACATACTGTATGACAGCTTGGTGTGAAAACTTTTACAAGACAGCCATCCAATGAATCATCAACACAGCACCAAAACAAAAAACAAAAAAACAAAAAAAAACTTTGGATGCTCCCTACCCCTCTGGAGGACATTAACAGGTCCCGCTCCAACATCCTATTCCATCACCTGTCTCACTACTGCCATCTGGATAAAGCTACAGAGTGGACTTGAACTTCCATATTTAGGAGCAGCTTCTAGTCAGCAGCCACTTCTGAACTGAACTCTTGCCAATCACCCCCACCAACCCACAGCTGGCTTGAAATATTATTGTGGAATGGCTGCAACAGTGTGCCACAACAATAACTCTGGTTCATCTCTATGTATTTTATTATTATATTTTTTTGTCCATTTTAAAGAAAGAACAAATTTCATTATATGTGCAACAGAAGATGACAATAAAGCTATTCTATTCTATTCTATTCTATTCTATTCTATTCTATTCTATTCTATTCTATTCTATTCTGTTGTCAATAGATTA
>JAOWBL010045893.1:0-25323 GCA_028564865.1 Zenarchopterus dispar | reverse complement strand
CCTTTACAGGATTAAACGGGAATAGAAAATGGATGGATGGATGGATGGATGGATGGATGGATGGATGGATGGATGGATGGATGGATGGAAAAACCTCTGTCATACTGAAATGATGCTGATTTGAAAATGGTAATTAGAAATTGGTGGTTACATACCAGATGGTTGGTTCGGAAAGAAAAGGCATCGGCAGTGAAAGAGATTACCAGATTTGTGCATCGCTGTATAGATCTACCTGTCAAATTTTTTTATGTGTTCCACTACTCGAAAAATTTTCTTTCAGATTGCCATCTCTCTTAGGAATTTATAGAATAAGCAATGCGGCGAAGATTAGGGACATTCAACACCAGTGAAGTCAATCTAGGTAGGTCAACCTGTATCAGTTCCAGCAGAGAAGATAGACGGGGAAAGAATTGGAGTTTTTTTTCCCAATACATTTTCCCTTTCCCACCACTTCTAGGAGTTTCTCTTTCAAATAGCTGCAGTGTCCCGTGGGAATAAACAAACTAACAACTGAGTTATGTTCACTGTAGTTTTTACAACAAGCTCTGCCAGACTACTGTAATTCATGTTGAGCTTTATTTTCCATCATCTCCATCGTGGAAGGTTCATGTTTCTTCAGCTGTTCAGCAAAATAAAACAATAAAACACAATAACAGAAAAATATCAAGTATTACATATGAACAGCTGTGATCACAAAATGTAATCTAATGCATTTCAAGTTCTTATAAAAGGAAATTTTATTCTACTTTAAATAATGATTTCTGCTCTAAAATTGAGTCTTCTTATTCCAGGATTTATAAGACACTATAAGCTTATTGCTGCTCTCTAAAATTAGACATTTCCAATTAGATTTTTCCTCGTTGAAACTAATCCCTTCATTCCCTTAAAAGACTTCAGTGTAACTTTACACCTTTGCCTACATATGCACGAATCTATGAATATGCACATCAGACCTTTATGTCTGCCTGGGTGCAACTGCTTAGCCTCTACTCTGCTCATTCCTTTACTTCTCATCTTGATAACAGTAAAGTGGTAATAATGTACTGTAAGTCCCACCCAATAGGTTCGAGACACTAGATACTAGAAACTTTGTCATGGAATAAGACTACTTATTTTGCATGATACGTCATAGCATTAAAAGAATTGATTGTTGCTGGACAGGGTATTTTAAAACCACTCTATGAAGCTCTTCTGACCATATGGGGGCATATACAGCTGCAGTGTTGACTGAGCAGCCAAAGAGATGTTACTCATATTCATAAATCTCAAATTCATTGATGAAATAAGCAGGACTATTATGGCGATTCATTTAAAAGAAAGCTTTGTGAGGGACCAAAAATCTCTAAAACATCTGTGACAATTCCTTTAACTTCTCTAAGTCTGAAGTCAGATCAATTGTGATGGAGGAGTTAATAAATGAATTAGAGAAGAACTAGATAAAGAATCACACCAACCCAAACTCCTTACGGAGAGTTCAGTAACCAGGGTTATTCCTGGAGTAAAGCTAACTTTGCCAAAGCTAAAGAAGCATTGCATTACAAAGAATTATTTGAAAACAAATAAAAAATGATGTAATGATGTATTTCACAAACTAACTTCAGTTTAATGTCAGTGAATGTGTAGTTCACATCATTTATGCAGTGGTGACATCACAGGAACTCTTGGTGATTTTCAGAAATGTAGGTCTTAGTGTGTTTAAGACAAACTCGGATTTTCTCTACTGCAGAGTGAAGCTCGTCTTCTCTGATATGAACAGCATATCACACTCAGTTGTGGAACAAAGCAAATCAGACAAAGACCTCTGAAAAGAGGTGGTCTTGATATCATTTAACTCATCAAATGGGCAACCCTGGTGTAGTCCTCCAGGTACAGAACCAAAACAAGACTGTATGATATTTAGCCATTCCTTCGCTTCATTTTTAAACTTAAGTAATTAGAAAGGGTATTAAATAAATCCAATAACTGTTAAGAACACTACTCCGCCTAGATCCAAGATTTATCATATCTCATAGGAGAAGAAAATCAGTATATTCCACATATCTGGATATTCTTCCAGTATTTACACTTTTCTTCCCCTGAAACAAATACATCTGACAAATAACTGGTGTGATCATTCTGGTTTGAAGTGACACATTGTGGTATGTTTCTAAAAGTTTACAAACTTATGAAGTGAATCAAAGCAGCTAAGGTGAAAAAGAACCTTTATAGATGTCAAGATGACTGAACTCTGTATACGTGGCATAAAACTGAAGCTTTCTGTCTGCAGATCCTGCTCAACAGTTCTTGGGTTGTAATTCCCTGAAGAGCATTTGAAGAAGGCACCTGCTCCTATTATCATCTTATCTGCCATTTTTTGCAGCTACTAGGTTTCAGAATGCCAAAGCATCACTTTAAAGCTGACAGCAAGGGAGAAACAAGCTAGAAAGAGGAGCCATTCTTCAACTCTAAGCTGCTTTTTTTCTTCTTTCTGCATTTTCTTTCTGACAAAGCCTCTTGCTCTGTAATCAAACCGCAACCACAGGTGTTGAACATCATTTCAGCAGTGACACTTTAATCCACAAAAAGCTGAATAAACAAAAAACTTCTTTAGCAGCTGCTATTTAAATGTATTAGCAGTATTCACTGACATAGGATCCTATCAGTGATAAATGACAGGGGAACAATTTGCTAATGTGTGAGGTATACCCCTTGGACCACTAAGTCCCATGATATGGCCGACTGGAGCCCATTCTAAAAAAAATAATAGTCTCTAGCCATCGTCTACTCCATATGGGCCTCATACTAAAGTTCCTGAGTCAGGGAAGAAAGGGGAAATTAGTAGAAGCAGCAGGTGTGGGAAAAAGGGGGAAAAAAAAAACATTATTGAAGTATTGGTTGGATTTTGTTATCTTGATCTGCTGTTGATCTAGGAACAAAAATGAGAGAGAAAGAAAATGCTAAAAAGAATAGGGAATATAGAAAACAAATGCATTTTTTCCCCTCAGGATCAGACCACTTCAAATAACGTGAATTAAAGGTTCTCAGTCGTGGGATGCCTTCTCTGGGCTTAAGGTTGAGGCATTATTTCACATGGAGGAGTTAAACTTTCTTGGTGTCTTGTTCATGATGGAGGGAAGGCTGGAGTGAGACAATGTTGCAGTCCCTGCAATAATGCAGACTCTATATGGGTCTTCAGTAGTGAAGAGAGAACTGAGCCAGAAGGAAAGGCTCTCTGTTTAACCGTTGATCTGTACTGCATCCCTCACCGATGGTCACAGACTGACTGCAAGAATGAGATCTCAAATGCAAGCAGCTGAAATGAGATTCCCCCTGAGGGTGGCTGGACTGTCCTTCAGAGATAAAGACAGAAGTTCTGTCATTTGGGAGGAACACAGTATAGAGTCACTGTTCCTCAACTTTGAGAGGATCCAGATTAGGTGGTCTGGGCATCTTGTTAGGGTGCCTCACGGATACCTATTATTAAAAGTCATTTATGCAAGCAAGTGACTGTCAAATCAAATGGGCCCGATGCCATTCATCCATCCATTTTCTATACCTGCTTAATCCTGTACAGGGTCACTGGGGTCTGCTGGAGCCTATCCCAGCTCATTACAGATGAAAGGCAGGGGTACACCTTGGACAGGCCTAGAGGGGCCTGTTGCATTACTAAACAGTGAAGAGAAAACAGACCAATCAGGACATATTTAAGCAGGGCAGTTTTATGTTTCCTCTCACGTGTCAAAGATCCTATAATTACCACAACTTTGATTTGTTTGTTCTTGTAGTCAGTCTGTGCTAAAATGGGGTGGCTGTGGAGCAGTGGGTTGAGGGGGCTGATATCTTGATCGATCCCCAGGCTCGTCACATTGGCCCAGATTGCCCTCTTTGCCCTAGCTGCTCTCAAGTTAGGATATATCAGTCTGCTCTGAGCTCTGTTGATTTCCATTACAAGAATTCTATGAAGAATAAATTCATGACTTTTCAGGATGTCTTGAATTTGGTATCCAACATCTTTAGGCATCTCTTAAGTAATACAGAAAA
Source organism: Zenarchopterus dispar (assembly GCA_028564865.1). NCBI lineage: Eukaryota > Metazoa > Chordata > Actinopteri > Beloniformes > Zenarchopteridae > Zenarchopterus > Zenarchopterus dispar. The sequence goes on along the minus strand of JAOWBL010045893.1, from coordinate 21,303 downwards.
AAATGACAACTCCTGCTGGTTTGAAAAAATACACATGTAAATTCTCTCAACTGTTCACCTCTTATTATCACATTGAGCACCTGGATGCCCTCACACACACACACACATACACACACACACACACAAATCAACAATGAGAACCAGGACACAAACACAGCATGGTATTCTCATTAGTGTGCACAAATGAACATAATTTCAATTTTGTCTATTAATAAACAGACTGAACAAAGTAACACTGCTTCCCCCTGTGAGACCCAAATAACAATGCAATAACATCATTAGGCATCAGTAACCTTCACATTATGGAAGTAATTGAATATAACTCCAACAAATATAAACATAAAGATTATTTTCATTTTTACACTATTACAAGGTATTTATTTGAAGTTTTAGAAGTTTATGTTAAAAACCTCTAATATTAGAATAAATCAAGAGTATTACTTTTAAGTATCAAAGTAAGTTTTGGCACTTTTAAGTCAAGAAACAACATATTTAATTAGTACCACTACTTTTCAGACTGCTATTTAAGACCCACTCTACCAATCTTACATATAAAACAACCTTGAGCTGTTATCAAGTGATCTTGAATTAAAACTTTTATAGGATATACTTGGAAGAAAGGCATTTAAAAGTCAAGATGGTCCAATAAAACTACAGGAAGTGAATTTCTTGGAAAAGTAGCCAGCATTCTTCTGTATTTGGACTTCTAAGGATTAAATCATGTTATGAAGCCCAGCAGGTGACATTGCTTGATTAGTCACATATGTTTGCTTTGGCAATTAATCAAAGAAAAATATTACGATGCAGAAAAAAAGAGGGGAAAAAAGGGAAAACGCTTGGGACAAGAGGAGAAAAATGGCCAAATCAGTAATAATCAGTGTAGATTTGAAGTTGAAGAACTCTACCAAGTTAATCACGTACTAATCAGTTCCCTGGAGGGAAAAGCTGTCAGTTCACCTGCTTTCACTAAAGAGGCCATTCACGGAGAACAATGTGTTCTTATGCAAAAGTCTTAGTTTGAATTTTCTGGCATGGAAATCTGTATGCAGGCTGAGTTCATTATAAAATGGTAAAACGATTCCGAATTCATGTCAGGATTCAAGGCTGATGACAGCGTGATAAGTTCAGGGGAAACAAACAAACACTTGCTTATTGAAGGAGTGGGTGAGAGTTCAAATGTGTCCTTAAATGAAACATATGCATGCTCCCCAACACATACTCACCAACCCAAAATACTTATCCTTGAATACAAAATAACATCACACTAGTTGTCAGAGCAGCACAGTATAATTTACCGGGGCTACAAAATGGGTTTTGATTACAAGGCAGCAAAAGAATAGCTGACCCTCTTATCAAGCGCTGGTAGTGTGCAGTTAATCCACTCTGTTCCTCTCTCGCCCTTTGCAAAGTAATGAGAGGCTGTCTGAACCAGTGGACCTTCATCCCTGGACTGTTAACCTCTTACAGCTTGAAGCGCATCTGGCACACGGGTTTCAAAATGAGGTCTGAAAGTCCCAAAGGCCCTGTAAGTCAGTCCAGGAATTTGCCAACTAGCAGAGGAGTAATTAATGCTCGACTTTTAGTTTGCTCATTACAACCGCGAGAAGACTGATTAGTACAGACATGGATCACACTGTGGAAAGTGGACACTGGAGCAGTTAGCCTTAAAATCGCACAAACATTTACTTGTACCAGGCTGAAGTGTCTTTTTTAAGCTTAATTTTTGAGAATATATGTGTGCTATTGTTAATATACTAACATGACAAGTCATGGATATGATGATATTTCAATAAGCAGCTGGAGGTCACGGTACCAACTCAGTTAATCAGAAGTCTTCTAATTCCCTAATGGAAAGACAACAGAAGTTCAATCAGAAGTCACTTAAGAGCATGAGACATTCAAAAAACATCTAAGTGAAAAAAAATGTCATTTATCTCATTATTTGTAGTAAGTAATAATAAACTGAGGTATGATGGGTGCTAAGCAAATGTAGAAATTTCCTAGATAAGACAGAAATTGTTGAAAATGACCATCTGATCTCCACTTTAAACACTTAAACACGTCTTTTACACTAGTGCCCCTACAGGCAGATAAAGATACGACATATATGACAAGTAGCACACCACATCAGGTGTGGACCTGAGATACATACTACTGACTTGCACCAAATTATATTGACAGCATGTATGAGTACACATTAATTTAAAAAAGTAGGACCACATAAGGACAACACATTTGTCACTTCCTGGTTGTGTTTGGAAAATAAAATTCCTTGCTTAGAATTTCAAAAAGATTAAGAATTGGCTTACTACATCATGGCTTCTATGACACTATCAATTTAATGATGGTATTTTGACACATTATATGCTGTTGTTCCCACTGATCACCAGAGAAATCAAATTCTGAAAACTTAAACGAAAGGGTAAATGATTATATGCAATATCCAACCAGAAACATTTTTTGTGACAAAAAAAAAAGTCTTCATACACAGCCCTTATATCATCAACTGGAGTTGGGCAGTCTGCCCCTCAAACCATAAAAAAACATTATTCAGGCAGGGGGAGGGTTTATACTCATGATTTGTCATATTTTCTTGGGAAAAGCTGAAGGGAAGGGGAGTAGGGAACTTTGTTTTATTCATGTGCTTTTCATATATCAACAGACATGAAACTTCCAGAAATTGCTTACTCTGGCTTTAATTTTTACTCATAATTCCATGAATGAACAAATAACAAATGACCCATTAATTCTATTTCAAACATTTTACAGAGAAACAAGCTACCTGTAAACTTGAATGAGGGTCAGCACAAAAGGATGAAAGAGTACTGTAAACTACCATCAGGAAGTTTCTTTCAGGCTATAAGAGCATTTAAAAAAAACAAACAAAAAAAAAACTTTGTGATGTCATTGTTGGACATTTCAATTCAGGGTGCCAATAACTGTACAGTCTAGGATATTATTTTCTTTTTCTTTATTATTATTATTATTATTATTATTATTATTATTATTATTATTATTATATGAAAGCCTTTTGTTGCTCACACTGAATAACTTTTGGAAATTTTGTGATGTGTTATTATTCTAAACTTGTTCTGGTCTGCATTCAGTTGTGTAGATAAGTCTGACCTTCACTGTTGAGCATTCATTCTAACACATATAGAAGAGCCTAGCTTGGTTTATCAATTTAATGTGTAGATTACTACTTTGGACTCTCTACTGTCTGAGAGCAACTAAATAACCTCTGAAGAGCTAAATAATTGCATTATTTCTAATTAGAGAAGAGTGGGTAGACAGTGAACTTTATTTCATAGTATGGTAGTTTTTATGCCTTTTGTTCACTCGTTTTGATTCTACTGTGACCTCTTTGGATCTCTTTCAAACTCACTGCTCAGTCATTCAGGATGATAGATGAGAGGAATACGCGAGTCGTCAGAAGCTATTCTCTGCATACATCTGTCAGCAAACCAGTCTTCGAAGACAGAGAGACAAAGAGAGACAGAAGGGGAGAGAATGGGTGAAATGACAAAGATAAAGAGGCTATGAAAATGAAGAAGAGGGACTGAAGGGAACCAAAAGACAACACTGTAATGGAAACTGCAGGTGAGGAAATAGATGGGGAGGAGGAACCCAGGCTGAAAATGAAAGAACGATTTATGGAGACAGTGCTGACTTGTGATTGAAAAACTTATTTTGTTTCTCAATTTAGCTAGAAATATTAAAATAAACTTTGTGTTGGCTCTAAAACATTTTGGATTAACGTGAGCAGAAATATAACACAAAGCCACATTGTCAGCTCAGTGCACAGAAACAGAAAGCTCAGGTTGTGTGTGATAACCTACAAGTATTATTACAGTGTCTGATTAAGCAGTACTGTTAAACCCCGTTACTTCAGTCTGTCAAGTTAATATCCCTGCTGCTGCTTGAGATTTGTGTAACTGACAAAATTAGATTGAAGTCATTTTTCAGCTGTGCATGCAAAGTGAACCATTATGAAAATCAAAACAAGACACAAATCTACTGGAGGACTGCTTGACGCATTAGAAAAGGCTTGAATAATCTCAATGCACAAGAGATGGTGATAACAGATTCTTATCCTTTATTTTTCACCTCTTGGGCTTCTGGATTCCTCTAAAAGCCATCTACTCACAGAGTTGTTAAGAGAAAAAAAATTACACACTTGTACTGCTAGAGGAAAATAAAGGTTGAGGCTCCTTAGGATAATGCACACCAATAGGTCCAGATGGAAAGCAGAACTGGGCATCAAATGAACAGTTCATGGCCTGCTATGACTAGTGTGCTTTTATCTTTCAAGCATTGAACTATGTACAGGTACTATCAACTTCAGCCAACACATTTATCTGAATAGAGCTGATGTTATCAAAGCATTGTTTGTTTTGTAAAGAGACTGAAGTTGAATGATAGATAGTCATTTAAACCTACCGAAAGGCTGAAAAGTTACAGGTTCTGTCGATCATAGCTCAATAGCTCTCTTCTGGGTAGAAATCCAACTCTCTAGAAATCTAGAATTCCAATGTTGTTCCCAGAATATCTTGGAGCCCATCTTCCCAACTATTTAATTGATTCAGAGAGTCAATAATTTTGTCTGTAAAAGGCTGTAAAATGTTATATTATCCTTCAGACTGGTACATTCATCACCACTGCTTTCATCTGGAGTTTGTCGACTACAGTGATATCTATGTCAGTTATGTCATGTTTGACATTACCAGCATCTTTGGTTGTTTTTGCTGCTGTAAATATTCACTTAGTTGTTCATCAGTGGGAGAAATCGTTGCTTCATTCTGTATGATGGTTTCACCACTCACTAATCCCAGCCCTCCTCCTTCCAGTTAGTAGACACTCCCAGGACATTGGACTTAGAGGAAACTAGTGATACATTGTTAGGAAACTAGTGATACATTGTTAGGAAACCCTTCACAGATTTTTTTTTTTTTTGTGGCTTCCATCACCTGCTGTGGCCAGATCATTGTGCCAGTGGGGTATTTGGTTATTGGCAGGGGATACAACGGGATTTCTAAGACTTTTTACTTCTCTTTCAGTGGAATCTTGACCATCTCCCTTATCCTTTGTAAGTACTTGATTGTGGCTAACTTACTTGTTGTCATTTGCTTTACTCATCTGTGGAGCCACGTGCCTACTTATCTTGGCCACTATGATGTCTGACAGCAGCGTCTATGCTGTACACAGGCTGTGTAACAGATATTTATTTAATAACAACTTCATCTGTCAAAATTGGCAATATCTCATTTAATAGAAGGTTGAGAACATTTTCACTGTATTACAGCTCTGTACAGACTGAAACAAGTAAGCAGGACTGAAACAAGTAAGCAGGATGCATTGGTGTGTGGTAGAAAGAACTGCTCCATCATTGGCAGCATGGGTTGCTCAGCTTTCCTTTCTTTGAATACTGCAGTAACATACATCTGTAGGCTTCTGCTGCCAGGGAGGTCCCATTGAGACCAGTCTAGAATGTAATGATGAATTTAAAAATCCCCCCAAAACCTTTCTCTGTCTCCTGACCTTAGGACTCAATTTCCCTTGGTAGCGTATTGAGTTGAAATCAGATAACTAACAAAAATTGTGGAAAATCTAATGCATACAAAGTGAAGGGACATGGTGACAATCCTCAGTGATAGAAACGCCATACTCTGTACTTGCAAAGCACAAACCCAGCATAAAGTTGAAAGGAATAGAGCAGAAACGGAAGTAGGTGGGAAAAAGGAGCCCACCCATTGATTTGAAGGAGTTTAGTCTAGATGTTTTCCTTTCTACGAAGATAAGAACTTAACTGCCTGTCCAGTGTATCCATGTATTAGCAGCCTTTTTTTATTATTAATATTTTTGAATAAGGTGCCATCAGGAAAAATTTCCTGGTAGGTTAATCCAAAGGGCGGTTTCTTGGCTAAGTGATTGCATATAATCATAGAGTCAATGATTAGCTTTTTTTTACTATAATTATTAACATTTTTAAAAATGTCTGTGATTAGTTTAACCTTGTTTAGAAGCTAAACCAGCTTCATTTGCCTTCAAGCATTTAAAAAACATTATTTAGTCATTGAACTACCAGCTAATTAGAGTACATAAAACTTGAAAAAAGCCAGTAGATGTTTGGATGAGCTTATAATGAAGGTATGAATAAAATGAATTGGTGTCAGCCTGTGATTTGGGACAAAGCATCATGTTCATGGAAACAGGATACACTTTTCTATAGCTTTTCATTAATTTTGTCTCAACAGCTTTTACATAGACACATAGATAATAAAGGGATTAGTGTGGATATTCTCTTATCAGCTCCGGATATGAGGACATCTCAGAGAATTCAGATGAAACAAGATGAGACACTGGATGCACTAGGAAATTGTCAGCTAACGGGCTTGTCACTAATCAACTTTGAAATGTAATATGGGTTTCTGTTTGCAATGGTTCAGAATGTACACAGCATCTTTCTCTACTACAAGGAACGCCTGCACAACAAGAACCTTATGTGGAGCTTAAATGAAGCCAAAACACATCCCTGCCTTGGATTATGTACTCCAATGGGGTTCATACACTGCTGAGTAGCAGCCGGTGGTGATTTAGCACTGATTGAATACTCTTTTAGCAGGAGATGGTGTTGTTCAGCCATCTCAATACTCCCTTTCCACATGAGTAATCTGTCTCCTTTTTTTATTTGTTGGTGATGGATAAACAAATAAAGTTGTACATTTCCATCACTAGGTGGTTTGTAGTAGTAGTAGTAGTAGTTTGCTAAGTCAGTAGATCTTACCAAGTCTGTCACTGCAAATGGAAATACAAAAACTGAAATGAACAAGAAGAAGATCCTCCTAGATTTTACCTCAAATACTTCAAAAGCATTTGTTCTTTCTCCTTATGTGTTACTGACTGCCACTTTGCCCGTTCCCAGTGACATAACTTTGTAAACTATTGGATGTTCTTTCTAATATTTTTTTAAGTGAATCTTTACAATTTTTTCCCCAATCTTGATCAAATTGTTTGTTTTGCCTTACCCTAACTGGTTCTGTTACCAAAGCCAGAACAGAAAACTGAGTAAAAGTAAAATGCCAGTGTTACATGAAACTCACAAGACACACAAACCAAAACAATTGGAAAAACAATGATCTCCAATATGGAAGCAAACACAGAAGTCCAAGAAGTAGATCTTCCACCACCACCACCTTTTCTACCTTCTATTGTATATTCTATCCTCCGTCAGTACAGCCATGTTTGTTCCCAAGACCAAATATTGCTGTGGGTGCATGTGCAGATCTGAGCCAGGACTAATTTAGATGAAACATCTGCTCAGAAAACTTGCCAACCAACTGTAATATTGCCTCAGAAGGTCATAAGATGTTTTTTCTATTGCTACCAAAATGATCAGTTCAGTCATCTTTATTAACCCTAGACAGCAAAGTGGATTGGTAAAGTTCAGGAACTTTGGATTTCCCTGATGTTTTTTTCATGAACACCTTATCTTACCATACATCCATCCATCCATTTTCTATACCCACTGAATCCAATTTCTGGGTCACTGGGGTCTGCTGGAGCCAATCCCAGCCCATTGCAGGCGATTGGCAGGGGTACACCCTGGACAGGTTGCCAGTCTATCACAGCCTTGTCTTACCAAAGTCCCAAAATAACCAAGTATGGAAAGTATCAGCCCTTTGCTTCTGTCCAAATTACCATGGAAATGAATGAAACTCCAGATACTGACATTTCATTAATTTGTAATCAACAATTTTCAGTTTGATGCTTGAAATTTGTTCTTCACTGCTGCTGGGCTCTAAGTACAAATCATGATTGGCAGATGTTAGCAAAGGAATCTAGTGAGTCAAAGAACTTTTTAAATGTTCTTTCATTTGGAGTTTGAAAGTGGTTTATTGAAAGGAGAAAAAACCCTAACACAGAAAATAAATAGGGGAAAGAGGAAGGAAAATAGTTGTTTTCCTGGTGTACCCTGTTTAATCTACAGTGTGAAAAGAGAGAGAGAGGGAAAGAGAGAACGACGTGCTCCACATTACTTGTTATCCCTCATGTCAATTAGTTTTAATGGGTGTGCCTGCATTGCTTTTTGCTTATCACAACCTGACATAATGCATTATTATACAATACCCTGAGGAACATAGCTTCTACTGATTTCAAAATAATGGTATTCTATTGAGACAGTTTGTTCCACTTTTCTAGAGTTTTATTCATAAGGTGAAATATTTGCTTACCATCGTGCTTCATTTTCATATGGAAGTACTTTAGATTATTACAGTTTAAGGGAGGGTAATATTTGTTCATGCTGTGGCCGCTGCGATATCTCAGTGGGAGATCCAAAAGCATTGAACTAAGAATCAATGATGGCTTTTGTGTCTTAGCCTGCTGTTTCCCCTTCATCTGTCTCACATCAACTGTTGTTTGGGCATAACCAAGTCATTCAAATGTGTGTATGTGTACTTATGTATTATTTCTGACCACCTGTAGAGATTATGACTTTAGTTATATGTTCTTGTTTTTTGACTTCATAAAACCAAGAAGATATTTGGAATATTTAATCATTTTTAATGTACTCGCAGGTTGACCGAGCATTCACATCTGTTTTTGTACATAATATTCATGTTGTGAACATTTCTTGCTTCAGTACTATACAAGCAGTAAGTGTGATGGCAGTATGCTGGCCTTAACTCGCAGAGTTACTGTGGATATTAGGGAAGATGCAATTAAAAGGCTCCAGAAAGTAATGACAAAGAAACAAGGAAGAGACCATGGCTGGGAAAAACAATCCTTACGGTGTGGATGTGGTCCAGCACTGTCTAAATATTAGTCATGAATTGATTCCTACTCACAGATAGTGGTACATGTAGTTTTGTTTACCAGCTGAAAGCTAGTGTAACAAGTAAAGAAAGCAAAGGATATTGGAAGTGGCAGGACACAACTCACAATGGCATCCTGAATCAATGAAAACAAAAATAAGAACAAAAAACAAGCCAACAAGTATAAGTACACAGTCATTTCCAATGCTACAATTCTCACAGACAAAGAACAGCTCATCAGATGAGTTCACTTTAGAAAACTTAAAACCCACCCAACACAGAAGAAAACTTTCATGATGCACTACAGCTTAAACAGCTCAACAGAAATGGACACAGTAAACACTAGACTGATTGTAAAACATCACATTCTGACATCAGTGCTGACATTAGGCTAAATGTGATGACATTAAATTACTGAGAGGACAACTTTATTGCCACATCAAAACAGGAAACCCCACTGACAACACACAGAAAGCCAGTCCAAGACTTACCCTCACTTTAGTCCTTGTTCAGTTACTTTGCATCCCAATTCTTGAGAGCACCCCTATGTTCCCCGGGGCCTATGTTCCCCGGGGCCTATGTTCCCCGGGGCCTATATTCCCTGGGGCCTAGGCCTAGTCAACATTACACTTTACCTACTAAAAAGACTATAATATAAATTTTTTTACATTTTATGCAAAAATATTTTCCTAATTTTTTTTCTCTTTAACCTTAAATGTCAATATAGGACCCAGGGAACATAGGACCCGGGGAACATAGGACCTAGGGAACATAGGACCTGGGGAACATAGGGCTGACCCCCAATTCTTCTTGCATCTTCCCAAGAGTTAGAATAATAATAGTTTTTTTTTTTTTTTTTAAAAACAGTTCAGGGCTAACTTTCATATCCTCTGTCACTCTGCATGCTGCCAATGAGTTTAAGCTAGACCAAGATCAGAAGACTTCATTTGTGGCACAAGTATCTAAAAAACTTGGGGTTTTCTTTAAACATATCATCCTGGCCTTTCAAACTAGATAAACCATCTGAAGGAAAAGAAAACCAAAGAAAAAAATTTAAGTACCTTTTATTTACGCCCATAACAACTAAGAAAAATTAAGCTTTCTGTTGTGATGAGTGTTAAGGAGTTACTACAAGTTAACACCATACATACATGAATTATTTATACCTGCTTATGCTTATTTAGGGTTACAGCAATCGTCACAGGGATCTACTGGAACCTATCCCCAGGGTGGTTCATTGTAGGTAGTTGAATCAGGAACCTTTGTGCTGTTAGGCTAACCACCAAGCCATACATACATCCATTTTCTATGCCCATTGGTCCCTGCACAGGGTCATGGGGGTCTGCTGGAGCCAATCCCAGCTCATTATAGGCAATAGGCAGGGGTACAGCCTGGACAGGTTGCCGGTACCACTAAGCCACTGTATTGAAATATATAATAGTAGTGGCCCAACAGAAACACAGTAGATCTTTTTTGTCCTTCATTAATCTTGTTTAGACAAAGCAAACATTGAGACGGGGTCTGCTTGTACTGAGGGATTATTTTCTGAGTTTGTGAATCAGTCAAGCAAGAAAATAATCAGCAAATTAATGAAAAAAATCTGACGTTGCTGCCTTACAATTATATATATTTACATCATTATATGAATAACGTGAGGGTATAAATGTAATACAGTTAGTCACAAGGGAAAATTTTATTAGAAAAACTTTTGAAGGTCTGTGATTACTGGATTGTTTGAGTCGTTTTGCTTCAGTAAAGCCTCTGAAAACTATTTCTACTAAGCTTATTCCTTCAAGCTCAAAGAAAGTACTGATGCAAATATCCCATTGCTTTTATTAACACTTGCTAAGAAGAAGAAAATTGCATTTATTATAGTTATTTCTCTCAGTAAAACTAGCATGATGAACTAATAAAAGTGTGAAACCAAGTGAACCAGTGAATATTCTGAACAACACAACTGGTTCCATAAAATTTACATACAGAAACACCTGTGAAGGCAACTTAAAACGGGTGAAAAGCATTCAAACTCTGCCACAAAGGTGAGGCTGCAGAAGATGGATTCATGTCACAGCTCATATACCACATACCATGATAAGACTGAGCACAGCAACAAGACACAAGGTAGTTACACTGCTTCAGCAAGGTCTCTCCCAGATAACATTTAGGATTTGAACAAGATGTTTTGAAGGAGCATAAAGAGATGGGCAACACTGAGGACCGTAAACACAGTGACCGGACAAGGAAACTAAGTATAGCAAAAATAAAAAAAAATAGACACATTAGACTCTTTTCCCTTTAAAATCTGAATCAATTCAGAGCAGGAGTCAATGGAACTCCAAACCATTGTCTGGAGAACTCTGGCCAGACGTGTCCTTCATGTGAAAATTGCAGCCAAAATGCCAGACTTCCGATGTGAAAACAAGCCCACGCTGCTTATCTGCTAAAATATAGGAACTGAGGTGAAGAAATGACAACAGGAGATCTGGGTTCAAAGTATTTGGGTGCAGCATAAGGCAGTTTCTTCTCTAACAGACTGGAGAACGGTACAATGATTGCCTCAAGACAACAGAGAAGCGTAAAGGAGGTTTCTTTGCAAAATTGTGGAAACATTTCTGCAAAACAGAGCTGGGAATTTGTTCAGGATTAATGGTCTCCTGAATGCTGAGAAATACGTGTAGATCAATCACAGACTATCATCTGGAAGGCATCTGACTGGTCCTAACTTTATTCTGCTGTACAACAATGACCCTAAACATTTATCAAATGTCATTAAAAACTACCTTCAGCATGTAAAAGAACAAGGGGTGCCAGACGTGATGGTATGGCCACCCAGAGGCCCCTGGTTCCAATATCATTTTAGGGATTCTGGGATGTCAGGAACAGACAGAAGGATTCAAGGCAGGTGACTTCCACAAAAGATCCAAGGTTAGTTCTCCATGATGTTGAGAGCAGATTACTTGCTGTGTTATTTCAAAAACTGTACAAAAATACCAAGAAGAATTGATGCTGTTATAAAGCCAAAGGATACCCACAACAAATATTGATTTGATTTAGGGATGGCATGGCTAAACTTTTATTTGGAAAGTGCCAGCTGCAACCACTGAACCATAGATTCCTCATGTAACGGACACGTAATGGGCAAATTTAACATGCACAAACAGTGTGAGTGAGTGAGTGTGTGTTGTCTTCCCTTAAAGCTCTGTTTTATATGCTCAAGTGGGCAAGCCGTGAGTGTCTATGCACAGTTCATACATCTGGTCTCTGCAACGGCTGTGGGCTCAGGTCATCAGAGAAAACGTGGTATTTTGCAGCTTCACTAGTTTATTACTATTACAAATGCCAAAAAGTACAACACCAGGTCTTAAGAAAATAGGAGTAAAACAAATTCAATATTTATTCAGCAGAGATGTCAAGAGGCATTTCTGTTGACTGCCACTTGTAATGTTATTCTTGTGTATTGTATTCTAAACCTTCTTACAAAATGTCAACAGGGTCCTTAGGGACTCACAGAAAATTAAACCCCCCAAAGTAGTCAAAACTCAATAAATAATAGAAACTTATGGCAGAGCTGCTTTTACAGAAACACTCTTTCCAGTAAACTACAGTAAATAATGCAGCAAAAAGCGTCAACTAGAAGCATATTTACCTTAACTTTTATGTCTTTGGCCTCTTAGCTGACTCTTGAAATGAGTTTGTTTTGACAAGAGTGTGTTGATGTGGAAATACTGTATTTAACATTTAACTTGCTCATCTTTCCTGTGGAGCCTCTGCAGTTTAGGAGCGTCAGACTCGTTTTATTTCTGTGAAATTTCATTGCGTGCTGATGCAGAAAACTTGTCTCTTAAACTGAAGTGCATTTGTTTTGTAAAAGTCAGTTGGCATGGAAGATTACCTGTGAAAGCAACTTTAAGGAAAGCAAAAACAATAAAAAAAAAAAGACTTGTCTCATCTTTAATGTTGCTGGAGCCCCAGGATTGAAGACAGACATTTGCGCGATCACCTACATGCATGAGCTCTTGTTTGTTTGCCTGCATGCAGATCCGTAACTGTGGTTTGCTGTGTCATATCATTTCATCGCAAGCTGGTGGAGTGCTGCGTTCAGAACTGGCAGGAGAAGAGTTCTGTGTCAGCGTTGTTTGTGTGATCGAGTGTGAAATACAGACAACCCTCTTCTGCATCTCCATCCAGACCTCTTCCCACTGCAGAGTTAACTGCTGCTTCCCGCATGGACTGTTTGCTTGTGATTCGTAACTGTGGAAAGAGTTGTCAGTCAGATTGAGCACCTCCTTCCTCTCTAAATGGATTCCATTAAAATCATACACAAGCTGTAAAATGCACGCACTAAACCAGAAATCTATTCACACACACTCCGCTGCACATTCTTTTGTCCATTTCGTACTCTCTCTCTTTCCTTTCTGAGTTGTCCGTGCACCATGGAGTGGGGAGTGACATGTAATAATGACTTACGACTATGAGATAAAAAGGCCTTTACTACCCAGAGTCGGCAGACAGAATGGGAGGATGAGAGGATGAAAAGGGAAGCCATATCAACATTCACACTCCTCTTATTACCTGCTGGCAGCATTTTGGTCCCGGCGCTGCTCCATCTTTCTTTCCGTGTCATGACCTGGCACAGAAATGGGAGGCGGTGTTTGTTCAATTTCCGCCTCTTGTTCTTTTCTGTCACTTCTTACATACCTTGAATTTTCCTCCTTTTTGTCCTCCTCTTTTCACAAACCATCCACCATTGTGGGAAAATTGTCTGTTTTTCATTCAAATAATTGTTTTATGAGAGCCAGACCTTTTATTTTTCACCCCCACAGTGATGCTTTAATTTTTTATTTCTTATTCTTTCTTATTTTGCTCTCTTAGACATCTTACACTTGTGTTTTCAGCCAGTTTTATCCTTTTCTATTATTTAGAAGAGAGCTTAGATGAATATATTGGATTCTGAGCTGATTCTGTGGGCCAGTTGACATCAATAGTACTGAGATATTCCAGCTGAAAAGGCAATAAAGGAGCCCCGCGTCAGGTAACTCAGTTAGCACTATGTCTTTTTTTTTTTTTTAACATATCTAAATGTGAAAATAGTGTTGGCTTTCTGAATGTGATAAGCAGCTTGGGAGCAGTGTTTAAAGCTCAATCAAATCTGTTCAGAAGGTATGCTTCAGGCTGGGAAACTTATTCATAATTCTGGAGCAGTTTTGGGAGCCAGGAGGGGAGGGGTAGGGTGGGAATGGGATGAGGGGGGTAAGTCTTAAGTGGATATACTAACTATGAATTAGCTTCTTTGCCATCAGCGGTTTTCTACTGAGTCCACTGACCCCACTAACAAAGGCCCTGCTAATATAGCACAGTCACTGCAAGTGGACTGATACACACAGCCTTAGTGACAAAATATATAGAGGTTGTATTCCACTATAATTCCTTATAATTTTTTAAAATTTTAAAATGTTTCTCATTTTGATATGGTCCACACTGAAAAATTTATGTGATTTATGATAAAAGTTTAAAGTGTGTGAGATTCCTATTTTCAGCTTTTGATAAATTCCTCTTCAGAGAGAAAAATCCCTTAGCTCTCAACAAGACACTTTGGGGCTTCATTCTTAGCCAAAGCTACTGCATCTTTTTTTGTATTATTCCTTGTCTTAGTGTCATCTTTTTTTGAGACCCAGTTTCTCTTTCTCATTTTTCTTTTTTGTCAGTGTCTCAGCGTCTCACATCTTTATAGCAACACATTGGTGCTGTGGACCAATGTAATATTATATAAGAATTGGTGTGCTGAAATGACCATGTTAAGGGTGTACTTTAAATCCACTCAGCAGATGACTTGATGGGATCACGGCTCTGTTTGCAGGCGAACACATATTCAAAAACATTTACAGTTTAACTGAACATTAAAGGAGCCCTCTGAACATTAATATGACCCAAATGGACCATGGACTCCTTTGCCTATGGTGTTTATAGCTATTACTTTACATGGTATGTTCTGATGTGATCGCTTTAGGCTTTGTATTGCCATAGTCATATAAAGTTTGAAAATGTCATAATAATTTATTTTTATATGAGCGCTATCTTCATAACTGAACCACAAATTGGAAGTTAGGAGAAGTATGATCTCCCATGAAAACATCTTAAAATGACATCCCTTTCACAACAACAAAGTAAAATCTTTCCCTTATACTCCTTTGTCTTCTAAGAGTATTCTGCTCGTTGATGCAAAAGGCATTCTGGGATACTTTGCCATCTCTGCACAACTCTCCACTGGATACGTTTTCGTAAAATGTGGGGAGTAAGAACACATCTAGGGATTTTACTTGTTCAGATGTGTTCTTTGAATAGGAACAACTTTGGCTGCAACTGATGACATTTAACAAATACACAAGAACAAAAGTAAAGACAAGTAAACAGCTCAGGTGACACTTAGAAGTGCACCCCTAGTGGGACAAAGTGGTGTTGCAAGACATGTGCCAACTCATTAGTTTTATCAACACAGCTAAACTATACGCCCTCATGTGATCAGAAGTGGTATTGTTACATAGAGTTGCTTTAATGAATATTATAGCAACTGTGTAAAGTGAACAAATTATGTCATAAATAAGGTTCAGCTTCTACATAACCAGGACATATTTAATTAAAACGTATTCATTTGTTCTGCATCTTGCAGTTTAAAAATGCCATCTAGCTGAGTCTAAACCTTACTGAATAAACAGTACACATTTATTTTACTATCCCTTTTGTTTGGTTTCCACAAGATACTCTCAAAGCAGCATGAACACCTGCATTACAATGACTTTGGTTGCAAAGAAACTCTGGCAAGAATGCTGATGCGAATTACTAATTATCCCCTTGCTGACATATGCAGGCATCCGCACACGCACACATACACACCCTGAAAAACAAGTACAGCTGGTAAAATGTACAAACACTCACATAAACACAAGTGAACATCCGAGTAATTGTCCTGTGAGTTCGTACACGTCAGACAGTGCACATTTCCAAATCGGTAAAATCAAACGAGCTTCCCCAGAACACAGTCTGCAGTGCTGTTCGTCACTTACTCATTTAGTGTTAATTAAAACCTGCTCTGTTTTTGGAAGCTGAATGTGAAGATGGGAGATCCTCCTGAGGGTTCTTACCGCTCTTCTTTTTCTTCTTTCCTCGCAGAGATTTTCACTCTGTCATCAGCAGTTAAGCGAAAGTAAGCTCAGCAAATCTGGAGCGTGCTTTATTTGTCAAAAAGCTCCCAGTGGGGAGCTGCATCTGGTGAAACAAATATTCAGTGGTTAAAAAAGGAAGAAGAGGAAAACCCCTTTAAGTAATGAACAAAAGCAATACAACACCCACATTTGACTGAAAATGTAAGAAATGTTTTTTTCTTCTTCTTTATCGTGCAGCAAATTTGTAGGAAATATGGTAAAGAGCCACATTTAGATAAAAATATTCATCCGACAGCTCAATAAGAAAATACATATTTTTAACATCTGAATACAAAAGCCAGAATTCATGCTGTATTGTGTACTCCAGATTCAATAAAGGCCGTCAAGCCAGAGCCAAACACTGAAATATTATGTTCATACACTATATTTTTAATGGCACGCACACACAGATGTATGAACACGGTTCAGATGTCTTTCACCCCTTTGTGATGAAAAATGGAGATCTGTCATACATTATGCATATTGAAATGTGCTTTACATTAAAATAGCACTGCAGTTTACAACGCAATGCAATACTCTGTGTCTACTGTACACTGAAGAGAACAAGCGAATAATACACAGCCAAGCAGTGTCAATATCATGCATGTTTTAACAGCTTTGGCCAAGGCCTTTGTTCTCATAGGGTTAGTGGCTGCATGCTTCACACTGTCAACTACGTGTGTCTGGGCCTTTTCTTAAAAAAAGAACATAAAAAATGCAAGCCAGACCACAAAAATATGCTTGACGTTATTTTGTAAGCATGAGTGTCTCGTATGGGGTGCACTTTAATGTACTGTATGTGCAAAAGTAAGTACCCCTTTTTTAAAGAGTTTTTACTAATTTTGTTTAAAAATGATAACAATAAGAAGAATTGTAATCAAATCTGATTGCAGTGAGCCTTGTTATTATCTAAATATAACATCAGACATACTAGAACTTAGAGCTTATTTTCACCATGCATGATAATATAACAAGAAGAAAGCTAAAAAAGAAAAAAAAGGAAGTCATGTGGGTAATGCTATTTATCCACAAGACTTTAATCATTTTAATCATGTTAATCATCAGTGGTTGATGAATTGATCATCAGCAGGTGTTCAGACCTCTAAAAAAGTTTAAAAAAAAATGTTTTGTGTATGAAAAAATAATGCCAAGAGGGAAAGACATAAGCAGTGATCTTGGAGAAACAACTGTTGCCTCGCATCAATCTAGATATAGCTACAAAATAATTTCCAAATTTTTTGGAGTTCAGTATTGTACAGCAAGAAAGTTTATTCACAAATGGAAAGCAGACAGTCGCCAGTGTCTTATGGAAGGGATGTCCAGAAGTGGAGGTTCAGAAAAATGCAAAAATATATTAAAAAAAGAAAGAAAGAAAGAGAGAGATAGAAAAAAAAATACTAAAACAAGAGCTACAAGTGTGTGATAGCATAATTAGAAGTCTGAACATGCTGTATATGGTTTGTTTGGAACTTTTACCAGGAGAAAGAAAATAATAACTTTGTAAATTGTGGTTTGAAGAACTATATATATATATATATATATATATATATATATATATATATGAAAGAAAAAACCCACAAGATTTCTTGAGCAATATACAGGTGAGGACATACTAGTTATTTTACCTAAAAATGCAGTATTATTTTGGGCAAAACCCCCCAAAAAGTAATATAAAATATATTTAAAAAATCAAGATTTTGGAATAGTCTTGTCAAATCCAGCCTATCTGAATTGCTGTTGCATAAGCTTAAGAGAATTGCGCATTAACAAATACCCATAAACCTCTTTACAACGTTCAAGCAATGTTAGAAAGAACTGGCCTAAATTCCTCCTCAACCATATGAGAGACTGATAAAGCCATGCAGGAACCAAATACTTGTTGAAGGTGGAGCTTCAAGGTGAAGCTCAATAGGGGTGCTCAGTATTGGCCACATGTTTTGTGTTTTTTTTTTCAATTTAGTTATAATTTAATTGGAGAATCTGAGAAAGTGTTTTCTGTGAAGAAAGGAAACTAAATTTTTACCTATGTTTGCCTTTATAATTTTCATTTATAGTTTTTTTTCCTTGTTACTTTCAGAAACGCAGGTCTTCCTTTGCTCCAAGTGTGTCAAACTAGTCAATATCCAGAAAATATGCAAAGTCCAAAATCCATCTTTAAATCTCTGCATCTTCTGGTCCGAAAACAAAGGAAATGAAAGAGAGTAATAAAATGCCAGACTTTTGACATGAACAAAAAGCTATAACCCAAACAGCATTTATCAATCTCTTTTATGTTGTTTTTTAAAATTATAGTTCTAGTTTTTTTTCAAATAAAGGAAAGAAAATGAAAAGTTGTATAAAAACATAACCATTCCATTTAGCCTTGTTCAGTTTTATCTGTATAAGCATAAATAATAATCAGCGAAAGTCATTTCAGGGGACGGCACATGAAAAGGAAACCAAATAATACTCCTGATATGACATTTATCTTATCAGGAGAATTCAGATCCTCCTGAATTCAGATATGTTCATAGCTGACTTTTAATGTACAAAAACGGGCGGCAGATTCTTAGAAAACACATTAAATTAACATTAAATTGTTCTTGTTAGTGCAACTACTTCTTCACTGAGCACGATTGAAGTGATTTTACAAATAAAGTTGATCTCCAGGCAGTTGATCAAAGAACACAAATTTCCTTTGAGGACGTTTCAGAAAATAGCAGGAGCTCTGACTCTTTTTTTTTTCCTTTTTTTTCTGGCGCTCACCTGCAAAATTCCATTCCTTTCTCATGAACATCAGTATTTATTGTTTTGATATTGCATATATGATTTTTTTGCTTTGTGAAAAAAATTACAATCAAATGCCCCTCGTGTAAGCACAGAACCAAACAAACTTATCTTGCAGTGCAAGACACATCCTCCTCTAATAACAGCCATCAGTCTTAGCAGAGTAAACACCGAGCTCTCATTACATTGTGCATAGTGTGTGTGTAAGTTAATGTTTCTGTGAGATATGAGTTTCCATAGAAGAGGATTTGTGCCTGTTGTGTCAGTGGATGTGAGAGTGAGATTGTGTCTCATTAACAATGTTGTTTACCGACTATTGGAGAGAGTTGTGGGACAGAAGATTACTTCCAATGATTCAGTTTTAGTTATACTGACATCATTGTAGGCTCTTCCTTCGTCAAAGATCTCTCTGTATCTTCATACATTTGGTCCTCCTCCTGTCATCCTCTATTCCTTTCCAAGTTCTACTATTTTCTTCTTCTTATTCCCATCTCTGTACCTCACCCTGCAGTTTTTTTCCCATCTCTCTTTACACTTCATTACTGTCAAATTCCCTTTCTAGCATGCGTCTCCCTGGCCTGAGGACTGGTGCGCTCCCAGCTTTGCCAGGACCTCTGACGTTCCCTTGGGCCAGAGGGGGACTGTGACTGGCAACAGGCAGGGTGGGCCATTCCAGGTCCATAAATAAAACAGAGGTGAACTGAGTGGACAGCAGGGCTTCAAACTCATTTGGGTGTGAAGCAAATGTCATTCCAGCTCTTTTTATTTCTCCCCCTATCCATATTTCTTCCAGTTGGTTTTTATTTTTGTTGATTGTTTTCCTTTTTCCAACAGACCAGTATTCATTTTCTGAGCTCCAGAAGAAAGAAGAGGTAGGCAGGTTTCTCAAAATTTGATATTTGAACCACTTTTGGAATTCAAAGGGCACCCAGGTCTCAGATGCAAAGGAATACTCACACTAACAATTAGTGTAACTTTAATGATGAGTTTCCATTAACAAAGGTCCATAGTAAAACCAGGAGGCTGGAAATATAACAGGAATTGTAGCTCCTTAGCCTATTCAGCTATAGCATTACAGTAAAGGGCCTGGTAGGATCCACTGACTTAGCGAATGACAACTCCATACCAATGGTGGTGATAGTGTGAAGAACAAAAAAGAAAAAAGCCAGCAAATAATTAGAAGAGATGACTTAACACTTTAAAACCTGAAATCTGAAATAATACACAGAAAAATCCTGTTTTTTAGGTTTATTTATTTATTTATTTATTTTTTGTATTGAGATCAAAAGCACCCGTAATTTGTCTTTAACAGTTTCAAAATAATTGATTTTTTAGTTGTTGTTTTTTTCACCCAACGATTTTTTTTAACCCAATGGGTAATTTTATGTATGTATCTATTTTTTAATAAATTTTTTTTGACTACAGGGGTAGTACAGACATCTTCAAAATTAATGTATCAAATATGATATTATATTTGATATTATATTTCTGTGTCAGCATTTAAAAGTTAAACTCAAAGAAGACGTCATTCAACACCCACCCAAATTTTTTCAGGGCTATGCCCTGAAAATGATTTTATGATATTCTGGCAGTTGTGAAAGATAACATCTATAAAGCAACTAAACTTCAGAAGCCATCAACAGAAAAATAAAATAAAATCCATCAATGACACTGTGTCTCAGGTAATTTGGGGGTTTATTTCTAACAATATTTCAATTATATGATTTCCCACTTTTGTTGCCACTGTAGTTGTGGAATGGACTCTATCATCTTTTTAATTGTAACAAAATTTCCAGCCATTTTAAAAAATTTATTATTACAGCAATTAGAGTGAAGAGCCCTTTAAGATCGGTGTTTCCCTGTGTCCAACAGGTGCAACTTAGCTTAACATTTTTCTTCTTGTTTGATTTATCATTTTGGTCATATTTAAAAATAAAATTTACTTTTAATGAGATCTGATCTTTTATATCTACTCGATGAGTAGAATATCTGTAATTTTACTTTTTTTTTCTACAAACCTAGCAATACACAAATTTACTATAAAGATAGACACAGTTTACATTTCAGTAATAAAATAATATATAAACTTATATAATATCAAACTTTGAATGAAACCAGGTTCTTTTTAAGCTATTAATTTTCTATATTCATCAATCCCTCTTAAAAGACTTAAGCAATTTTTTAAAGAAATTTGAGCTCAGATTAATTTAAAAAAAATTGGTACAATTGTTAAGAATTAGCAGTAAACCAAGTGATGCCTCTACAAATTGAATTTGGTTGTCAGATATCTTTTATAACTACATAATTTTTTTATAAACATATTCTGAAAATTAGGTTGCTGAAGAGATTCAGAATTATGCAATATAATTTTTCTGTATTTTAAATTTAGATTGACATTATCAGCAAAAGCCCTCTGTATGACAGACAGATCATGCCACACAGCATCGGTGTTCAACTCAGTGAAGTACTGTTTTTTTTTTTTTTTTTTTTTTTTACAAATGAGCGAGATTGATGCTACATTTGCT
>JAOWBL010045882.1:0-24796 GCA_028564865.1 Zenarchopterus dispar | reverse complement strand
TATTATTACTTTATTGTGTGAGTGAGTTTAAGTGACTAATTGAGTGAAGGGAAGGCAGGTTTATATAGCACATTTCATGCACAAGGTAATTTAAAATACTTTACGTTTAAAAGTATATTTAAAATATAATTAAAACAACTAAGATTAAATAGTTAAAAACCCAAACAGAATAGGACAGATAAATGCACACAATTAAAGTATCAGTCCAGTGTTGGGAATTAACAATTGCTCTAATAGGTAGAGGCAAATAGAAGAGTTTTAACTTCAAATTATAATAGCTGAGAGTTTCAGCAGACCTGCAGCTTTCTGGGAGTTTGGTTCACAAGTGAGAAGCATAAAAACTGAATACTACCTCTCCATGTTCAATTCTGACACTGGGAACAGAAAGTAGACCTCACCCTGATAACCGCAGGGCTCTAGCTGATTCACAATGAAACTGAAGGTCTGAAATGTCCCTAAACCAGTGCTTCAGTGCTTTATAAACTAAACATAGTATCTCAAAATCAATTTTTTTGACAGACAGGAAGCCAGTGTAAAGCTTTGAGAGTGAATGTGTTTTTACTGTGTTTTAAAGATTCATCTATTAAGCAGCACTGCAATTTCTTTTTCTTAATACAATAACAATAAAGCCAACCTGATTTTGATCCCTACTCTGATGGATGCTGAAAAACTTTTAGATGACTTTGTAATGCTTTCCAACCATATGCAGATCAACTGCTTTTAATGTATGTCTTCATGGATGGTTTACAGCAGCTGGTGATTCTTTGAGTGGCAAACTTAAGATATCTGAGTATTTTTCTTTTCATCAAAGTAGCAGTAAACTACATCTCCAAACTCATTTAGTCAACTTAACCCGATGCGTGCAAATTACTGCCTCCAACTACCGTGGTGAAGTAATTAGTCTGTGGGTTCACATAATTTTTCCTCCACAGGTGTGTTCAATAAGCACATGGGAAATTATAATTGTTTGTGTGTATGTGTGTGTGTGATCATCTGAAGAGCATTGTGTTTGTGTAATATTATGATTTAGATAAAGATCAGATAATGTTTGTGTGATGAAATTATTAAAGCAAACCGATTCCTTCCAGTGGGAGTTGTCATACTTCTTTATGCCTCTGCAGCTTACACACTATGGTCTAGTTTGTCTCTGTGTGTGGCTGTAACCTGTCCAGGGTGTCCCCATCGTTCACCTGGAGGTAGCTGGGACAGACTCCAGCAGATGTCCATGACCCTGAATAAGAAGACGTGGATTTAAATAATGGATGAAGAGCACACAAAGACACATAAACACCACAAAAAAAAAAAAGGGGGAAAAAAAACATCTAGGTAAATGTTAAACCTCTTGTGGATTTAAGGTTAAGCTGAACACTTCAGCAGGAACTGTTAAAACTTTACTGATTTTTTTATTTTAAGGTTTAGTAACTCCTTATTGCCTGTGTGTTGCAGGTTAAACGGACAATCTTGGAAATGATAATCCAAAACTCAAAAATATGTAAAGTTGTCAGCTCCTGAATTCTCTTTGAATCCGCCCTTAATCCTCAAACCCTCTGACTGCACAAAAATAATACTTTCGTTTATTTATTTGTAATCAAATTTACCTCTGGTACACCTTTTTGAATATGACTGCCATAGCCACAATTAATAGGCACCTGTCATTATTCTATAAAATTTTATTAGATCTGATTATTTACTATTTCATTATTTCTTGACGTCACCAAAGATATAATTGCATCTTTAATTTTATCTCTCCTCAACCCTGTATATCGTAAATCTCTTATAAATTCTCCACCCAGTTTACGATCCACCCTAAAACTAAAACTACAAGAGTTGCATCACCGTGTTAAGTCCTGCAAGTAAAAGGAGACCTGATTTACTAATATTTTTCTGTTTGGAGAAATCAAACACCTTTGTTTCATCACAGGAAAGAAAAAAGAGAAGGAAAACTGTGTTCTTGTGAATCTATTAAAACTATTGTATTATCTTACCTGCTGCTACCCAGACTGAGATTTTACATGATAAAAACATAATATAACCATACTTGTGTGACAAGCTGTTGTCAAAGCAGTACGGATGCTTCGAACAATCTGACTAAATTACATTAATATATATAAAAGTGGGTTTATTTGCAGTCAGAGAAAGCATTAATTAGTTTGATTCAGATTGTTTAGTTATTACATAAACTTGCATAAACAGTGTTGGTTTTCAGACAGTCTTCAGAATGAACTAATGCATGCCACTGTCTGAAACATTTTGCGCGAGACAAAACATCCCCTGTTTATAGTTTTAACTGTGAAACATTTGAACTTGTTCTGAATTTAAATGTAATCTTACACCAACAGCATGCATAATCCTGAAAGTTTCTAAAAGTTGATAATTCAGCCAAAAGCTGACTCACTGAAACTTGCATGGTGCTTTTTTCCTTTCTTTCTCTCTTTCTTTTTCCCCAAGCATGGGTGAGTTGGCCTATGACCCCTTCAGACTTAACAAAGAAAACATGTGAATGAAGGGTGACATGCACCATTCAAAGACAGGCCGGGCTTGTCGGGCTCAGCCTAAAAGCTCAGCTTTTACACGCAGAGACAGTCATAATGACTCTCCACAAACACGTGAAATGTTTTACCTGACTATGTTGTAACTCGCGGTCTGGGAGTGTGTGCACTGGTTGGCAGACTTTGACGCAGAGGTGCAGGGTTTAGTGTGTGTGTGTATGTATGTGCATGTGTGTGTATGTATGTGCATGTGTGTGTGTTGCACAGGCCGGGGGCGCAGTGCTGCTGCAGGTTGTCCGGTAGGGTGCCTGTCGAGCTGCAAGCACGCTGTTGATGTCAAGAGAGGAGAGGAGAGGGGAGGGGGGGGCGCGAGAGACGTGAGGAATGGCTGAACACTGACGGTGCTCTCCTGCAAGGAAACAAACCAGGACGCAAATTATCGTCCGGTATGCTTAGCTGAACATTTTAGTAGCCGCGGAGCAGCCAGCGTTTTAACGACTCGTTACCCCCCCCACCCGTCTCCCACCCCCCACCCCCAAAAAAAGGTCGTCTTTTTTTTTTCTTCTTCTTCTTGGTTATTTAATGGAACAACGAAAACGCAAAAAACGCAAGGTAGGCTGCCGTTCCTGTCGCCAGCACTGCGACTTTATTTTCATGGACTAATAAGACAAAACGAGGCAGAGAAATGTTTCACGGCAAAGGTAACTTGCTGGTTGTCGAAGGCGGTGTCTGCTTTTTAAGCTAGCTCAAAGCTCGCGTGCGCATTTTTTGAACGAGCTCGTGAACGTATTAACTGTTGGAACGTTAAATTTTGTTTTTGGAAAAAAAAAAAAAGCGTCGGTTAGGCTTCATCTCCTCATGCCCCCAAACCGACCAACCACATGAGAAGTCGACGTCCGTAGTAGATTAAAAAAAAAACAAAACAAAACAAAAAAAACCCCACACAAAGGGCTTTCTTCTTCCCCGCTTTTCACCTGAACCGACGTGGGGGAAAATGCGTGTGGGTTTGTTTTGGACATGTTTGTGGTGTTTCCTCCGAGCCAGTGCCACTGGTCAAGGGCAGTCGACGGCCGTGTGCTCGTCCTCCTGCAGCTGCGATGAAGATGGGGGTGCAGACTGCTCCGGGAGAGGACTAACCATCGTCCCGACTGGGCTCAGTACTTTTACTTATTACCTGTGAGTACTAACCGACGTGATAATGAAGTAACCCTAACCTGAAAGTCCAGCTGTATACATATCAATGCTTCCTCGTGAAGGGCTGTGTTTGGGATGCTTTTGTGTTTGCAAAGCAAGTGAGTGATGGAGATTTAACATCCCTGGGTAAACTTTTCCTCTAAGTAGGAAGTGCCCTACCTGAGGTGTCAGGCAGACATTCAGGATTAATATTATATAGATAGAAGCAGGTTTAATTAAAGAAGACAAGCTTGATAAGGCTTACCAATTATGCCATTACATCTAAAAAACAAAAAGTTAAAGTATTTGGTATAAACAGAAACTTTTTACTTTCCTGATGGACATGTGTGGGGCTGAAAATTTTAAGATTGAATACATTTTCTTTTGACAATTGACTAACTTATGTTTTAACAGTTGGTCTAGTTATGGACCTTTTGGGGGACCCCAGATAAAAGTAATTAATTCATCTTTATTGGTGATTAAAAAAAAAAAAAGAAAGTATCAAGTACAACATCTGCAGATAAATCAACAAGGAGGATGTTTATTGTGCAAAATTTATACATAACTAGTCATAATTGAAAGAAATGACCATCACAAAGGTTTCAGAATTCAGCATATTATGTTAACATTATTTTTTTAACTTATAGTTTATAATAGAAAATATTATTGAATATACATCCTATTAAACATAGAGGCGCAAAACCTCACCATTGAGGATGTAGAGTCAGAAAATATTGCTAAGTGATTTGTAATTTATAAATTCTTTGAAAAAAAAATCCTAATTGACAAACCTCTAATGTCTCTAAACATGTTAATGAATTAAAAAAAAAATCTAAAAAGATAAAATTGTGTTTATAACCTCAACACCCCATGCATTCGCTGAAAGTATTATTATTACTTTACTTTTTACTTTTTATATTATTATTACTTTACACACCCACATGTTTACATCCACTATTTCTAAAGGTTTTTTTTTTAAAAAAAAACCTGCCTTATCTTCTTCACATCCTCTACTTTTGATTTGGGAATGACCCAGGGTCGCTACGGGATATTTTTGTTGTGCCCCTGTTCTACCTTGGGAGGTAGTAACAGATGAACAGGCCCACCACATCCATCCACTTTGTGAAAACTCTCTCATGAAAAGGGTCTGGTACTCCTTCCCATTCACACGGATTTCCACCAGAACAGAACATTTGAAAGAAATCATTACATGGTAGTGGTGAGCTCGTACAAGAGGGTTAAAGAGTCACTACTCAAAACAAGGCCAACTTGCTAATGACACCTTGGATCAACAAGTTTTTACCATAAAACTGACAACAGTCATTCCCTGGTGTTCGTACATATGCATGCCATTTTGGATGTCTTTTGTCAGTAATGTTTTGATAATAGTCTGGTTACCACTTTGCCTGTGCTTTGTTCCTTCGATATCTTATGTTCCTATCCAATGGCATCTAGAGGCAGTTTCTTCTGTCTGTTGGTACTGCCTCTGGAAAATAAAAGTTGAATCTAGAAGCGCCAGACTCATTTTTTAATGTTAAAATGGAGAGAAAAATAGAATGAATGGCCAATGGTAACAGGAATGAAACAGGACTGAACTGGCGAAAGTGTGTCAGGGAAGACCTGGATGGTGGTGCACACTGCTTTTATCGACAGCGCTGCTGTCACTCATTTGATTCTGCGATGCCAGTTAGCCGTGTGTAAATCACACTGATGTGGTACCCATCCACCTCTGTTTGGTCTGCAGCGGCGTTTTAACAAGGATAGCTTTTTTTTTTTTTTTTTGAACCAATATGGTCCAACCTCTGTGTGATAAGCACTTTTGTAAAATATTTTATACTGGATATTAGGTTGGCTGCAGCAGTGATTGGTGCAACCTGGGGAAATCTTACTTATGTTGTTTGGCTTCTGACAAATATTTTATAGGCAAACGTTAGATGTGCTTGGTATTTCAGAAAAAAATTATCAAGAAATTGTGTGTGCCTTGACAACTTCTAAAAGGATAACTTTAACATTATGTGACTGAATCACTGAGTAATGTAGCAAGTGCTGAGGTCACAAAAGGACTCGATTTGGGAGAGTAATTCATGGCTGGAATCCAGCAGTGCCTTGTTCCCAGTACTTTTTGTGCACAAAACTTGGGAGTGAATCTTGTGCCATAATTACATTATTTATGAGGTCAAGCATTCAGTTTTTGGAAAAAAAAGCAGCGCAAATGGGCCCTGGATAAGTTAGGTCTTTATGGAGAGTTGAAAATATAGTTGATGATTGCCACATGAGGTGAGTGTTTATTTCACAACCACTGGGTTAATCACAAACCAAAGTAACCACCTCTGAATTCACTCACTCAGAGATTATAACTTAAACTTAGCTATACATGTATTTTGAAATGTGTGTTTTGTTGTAAAGAAAGACCTGCATTTTCACATTGATTAAGTGCAAATATTTGTTCCTGTTTGTGGAAACTTGTTTGACATTTTGCCACATAAGAATTGTGGTTGAAGAGCTGTCAAGCGAGAATCAATCCTGTGCCACGTGAAATCAAGGTTGTCGAGCATGTGTGAGGTAAACTAAACAGACAGTGAGTGGAAGAATGCCACACAATTCATACTGCTTGTAACTGGAACACTCGGCATGGGTTTTCCTCATATCACAACATGAAACAGTGTTTAACAAATTGATAACATGGCCCTTGCAGTTTCTCTGCTTGCTTGTTGTATGCTAGAAAGGAAAAACGAGAAATGTTTGTTCAACATATTGTTGTTTTCTGCTCTCACACTCAGCAGTTCACATCGTAATCCAAGTGCGCTCTGACAGGTTTTAAAGACTAAACTGCTTAATGAATTCTCCTCAGAGGTTTAAAAGTATGTGAAAGGTTGTTTGTCCCCCTTTCTGTCCTACACTCATTTGTTCTCCTGGTGTCTTGAACTTTAGTTGTCCTCTCCCACTCCCTCTCTCTTTTGTATGTGGAACAGTGGGGCTAAGGATCATGATGGATTAGTGAGACATATTGCAGCTGCAAGCGCTCCTTCTCTCACAGCTAATGCAGAGACAATAATACGCTACATCTCAAAGAAATATCTTAGGTTTTTGTCTCTTACAATACCTGGAATTTGTAATTATCATGCGCTTCAAACTAATTTGGCAGCATTTAAGGAAACAAAACAAAAAACTTCATTGCCAGGAACAGAAAAGAGGTGGTGGTCATTTCAAGAAAGAAACTCATGTAGTGGCTGATTTGGTACTCTGAGACAAAGAAGTGAACTCATTACAAGGATGGATGTTATCAGTTGTTCTTTTATTAGGTTGATGCTTTTTACAGTTGAATTGTGGGAAGATTGTAGTTTTGGAAACCCACACATTTTTTACCATAAATTATAAAACAGAGTTGGCGTGGACTTTTACCTGGAGCCCTCTGTGTTTTGAGTTTTGGCTTCTGTTATGTCAACAACTCTATCACAGAAAAGCAGATGAGAGACGAGAAGAGGACCCTTAGTTAGTAACAAAGCAAACAACTAGTTTGAGGATATAGTTTACCTGGCACTATATACTACACCACACTAAAAAGAAAATCTATAGATTCTTGTGCACTTTATGGGACCATCGAGGTGTTAATGCAGCCTTAATCTCAGTTGTACTTAGGGCTTCAATTACTGTGAAAAACACCAAGACTTTAGGAAATTGAAGTGTGGCGTCAGGGGTCTAAGGGCACTCCACAAGCGAACCTTGCCAGCTTCACGATTGGTGCTCCCGATCCATTTGAACTGAATGATACTTTTGTTCTTAGTCAGTAGAGGTGAAAGGAGCAAGTCAGGAGTTCCACTGCAAAAACAGGATGGGGGAATATTAACGTTCCCTAGTCCCCTTTCTCTCAGCCCTTAATGTAGTCCTCAGTTTATTATATCTATTTCCTTTCACTAACAAAACTTTTTTTTTTAAACAGCTAATTTTCTGAGTTGTGTATCTTTGTTTTAAAATGTGAATGTTATTCAAAGCTGAGGTTTGAGCAAATTTTGTGTTTCTCAATAAAAAGTCAGCATAATACGCATTTTGTTTGTGTATCATACTGTTGAGCAAAGTGGTTGAGAGGTGATGGTTTGGGCTTGTTTTACTGCCACTAATCCAGTAAACCTTGTTGTTGTTTCATCAAAAAAAAATAAAAAAGTCATTGTGTTGCAATGGCCCAGATGAAGTCTAAAAGGCAATATTGTGAAGAACAGTTGTCTAAAGTTCTCATAACTCTTTGTGTGTGTATTTATTCTTATTATAAAGTGGGGGGTGGGGGGACGGGGGCAGCATTCTCGTAACTCCAGGCAGGGATCTGTGGTGGCCAAATGGTCATCTTTCTGTGTCTACAGGGTAAATGCTTCACTGTCGCTCTCAGTTCAGTTTGCTCTTTGCATTATTCGTTTATTCATTCATTTTCCTCAAGAAGGGATCTTTCAGACCCTCCTGTTACACAACAGCTCCAAATTTCTGATAATGCATCATGGAATAGTTGGGTGTTTTCACTTTGAAAAAAGAAAAGAGGGATTCCTTCTGGCATTGAATGTTCACCTGATTATTGTAAAAATACATGTTAAAAACACAGTATTTAATGTACTGCTCGCGACGTACATGTGCTGGAGTTGGAAAAAACATGTTTTGCAACCCTGTAACAAATTTTAAACATGAAGTACAACCACACGGTCCCTAAACTATGCAGAAAGATTTACAGGTGAAATGCTGGACAATTTCTGGTAGCGCTTGAAAACAGGGCTGTACAGTACAACATATGTCACTTATACGACAAGAAAATTGGACTATGCTAGCTTTTTTTTTTTTTTCGATCATGTGTGACAACACCACATTCTGTGTGCAAGGCAGATGCAGGTGTGTGTGAGATGTTACTCAGTGGCACATACACTGTGTACTATTATTGTAGTGAGTTGAAAGCAGGGTTAATAATTGGAAAAATATGTTTTTCATGTAGTTCATTAAAAACATGTCAGTATGGATCTTTGAGGAAGAGAAAACAGGGCCATGTATAGCATTCGGCATTCACTTCTAGCAAAGTAGCACCAAAATGGCTGTCCTTCTCTAGGAGAGCCAGGAGGCCACTATTAAAGAAGAGGACAGAGGATACATTACTTCACAAGCTGTTTTAGAAACCACATACTGCATACTTTCCAATTTAATTAATTTATTTTTTTTCAACAAGGAAGCAGACAAGTAGAGTTACAACAGACTGGACAAAAGAAAAAATAGAGAAACTGCAGTAAGTGAATACGGAGATGGTATTTTTTAGGTTCCCCTTTCATATATTTTATGGTGAAATAAAGACACAGCTCTCAATGTAAAAACATTCAGTAATACACGATTCGTTGGGGCTCATTTGTTTGGTAGTCCACTAATCTTTCGATGCAGCTCACACAGGTGATTCACCAGTAGTACACAGACCGTGAAAGATGCGGGTAGAGGTTCGCTGACATAGCCGGTTACAGCACTGTGTGTGGCCACACACACACATTCATCTGTTGTTTTTTCATTCAGGGTTTTTCTCTTGTGCTACGAAATCATGAACCTCTCTACCATCAGTGTTGCAAAAAAAAAAAAAAAGTTAACACACAGCCCTGGAAAGGTAAAAGACATCAATGTGAAAAAGAGATCAAATTGACAATGAGTCTCTTAACAATACTTTTACATGGTTTTGTTTAATTGTTGAAAAATCAGAGGGAAAATAGATTTCTAACTCTTTGAAATGGGGTGTGGGTGTGGGATGGTTTTAAATGGTACAACTATGTCAACTAACTTACAATGAAATGTTCGAAATCATCCATCCTACTCTCATTATTGTTTTGGTAAGGACAGATAATTGAGTTTATAGAAATGGCCATCTTCTGTTTATGTATAAAATATCCTTTTAATTCTCAGATTCACACCTCTTTATCATATACTTCCAGAAAACTGCCTTTTTTTTTTTTTTTTTTTAAATCAAGTTAATTAAAATGCAGTCAATGTGGTTGGATAAGAGTTTAAGTGAAGTTGATTAAAGTGGTGCACCTTAATTTTGTGCTGGTGCTACTACCTTTTTTTTTTTTTTTTTTTTTTAGTAATAAGCAGTCTTGCTTCTGGTGGAAAAAGTCGGTATGTAGCTCTATGAGTTCAACAGTTAAACCCTATAATTAGACAGCCATTAGACACAAGCAAGACAGCCATTGTAAGTTTGTGGTTGCCACAAAACTCTCAGTATCACAAATACTGTCTGTTGCCTGCACATTCTTCATCTTCATATGCAAATACCTAATTTGTAACCAACACGTTGAATGCAACGTGAAGAAAAGGGAGTTGCCAAGAGTTGGATATTTGTCACCACTTCATGCAAGGTTTAATGCTTGTGTGTCCATGAGCTAAAACAATTTCCTGTGTAATATTTCTTCGTAAAATGTCCAAATTTAGGCTTCACTAATAATGCATCTTATCTTTCTCACGTTATGTTTCTTCTCTGCTAAAATAAAGCCATATACCACATGGGCAAGGAATTTACAGATACCTGTTTGTTGAAGCATTTAGGCTTGTCACCATTTATCACAGCTGCATTTTTAGTGTCCTCTTCAATCTGTCTTAGATGGGACAGGCCAGGACCTTAATGACTAAAGCAGCCAAACACGAGGGAGGGAGGGGAGGACGGAGGGAGGGAGTGAGGAAGTGTGATAGAGCCATTGAGGCCTCCAATACTCTCCAGCCCTGCAATGTGGTTTAGAGCAGTCAACAGTCTGTGGAGGATTTAGTCAAACGGTTTAAAATGTGGTTAGGGATGTATCCATCTGACCACCAGTGGTGGCAGAACTGCAGCAGTGGTTGCAGCAAACCACCAAAGATGTTGTCAGGCTAAGAAAAAAAAAAAATGTGGGGGATTTTGAGTTTGATGTTGTTATAGCTTCACAGTCTGTATGGTGCTTGTGATAGGCAGGTAAATGGAAGTGGGACACAGGTTGCTGGGATAATGACGGTTTTGTCAGAGCCCACCTTTTAAGGTGTGTTTGCATGTGTGTTCGAGTGAGTTAGGGTCTGCAGATGAAGAGCAATATGATCCTTCTAGGATTCGGGGGCCCACACACAAGGTTTGAGAGAGGGATCTGGCAGTGAAATTCAAGATGGCCAGTTGGAGAGTGAAAGGGTGGGAGGGGTGTAGGGGGATTCTTCATTTGTGAATCCAGAATGTTTTTTTTTTGTTTTTTTCATTCTTGATTGTGCCATCTCTTTAGATCTGGCATCTAGGGGCTTTTTCTCTGAAGCAGGTTAGTGAATTCCTAATCAAGATAGAGATCCAAACCTGAGGTCACCTTCCCTGTAAAAGTCTATTTAGACAGCTTTTTGTTCCCTCTTTCATTGTGGCAACCACCTTTACATTCTTGGTTAGCCGAAAGCCCTGGACTGTTGGACCTAAAAGACAAAGCTTATACCAGTGTGTTTTTTAATGCTCATTATGAAAAAGTAAACACATATATTCTCATTAGGCCTTTTGGGGAAGCAGAGCAAGTTCTATGTGCATATTTTTCATGCTGCTACATGTCTATCTTTACTTGTTGATTTTGAAAAATGAATATCCCTGGGGCTAAATAGAAGAGCTGTTTTCCTCTTAACTTTAGCACAGTTACAGTGAAAGAGGAAAAGCTACCATAGAAGGTAATCCAGGTACCTTATTTTTTTGCAGATAAAATGTATATTTTTATTTGAAACATAATGTAAGGGTTAATATCTTGATATCATGTTTAATATATTTTTTAAAAATAATATTAGACGTAGTTTTCTTATTTAAAATTCATTGCATTTAAAAGTCTGCAAAAACATGTATAAATTAAGGGTTACTTTTATAAAAAACACTTTACAGAACCAAAGTAAAATGTTAGGTAATAATGTATTTACTTCCTTTCCACAGTGACCTGAGCATGAACAACATCACAGAGCTTCCAGCATATGTATTCAAGAACTTCCCCTACCTGGAAGAACTGTAAGTACATGCCCTCCTAAACTTTGTTAAAGATATATTTACTCTGTATGGTGTTGATGTAAGGGTTTTCTTTATAATATGCACCTGGATGTTTGAGTTTTTACTGTAGGACACATGGTATAGGTGCACAACATGCTCCACTTAAGTTGCGGGGGGAAAGAAAAAAAAATAAGCACAAGGTAACAAATCAATCAACATTCTTGGATTGAGCAAGAGCAGTTATGAAAGATGCCGTAAAGCTCAATTAAAAAGGTGTGGCAAGACAGCACGTATTGAAGCAACAATCTTGAGACATCCGGTGTGGATTGTAGCTTTTAAGGGATTATGGAGGTAGAGAAAGCACATCCATGCACTGGCAATTCTTTGAAGGGTGTATATCTGATCTTGATGGAAGTTATTTCTGCACTCTTTCAATGCTCCATCGTCTGGCTTAGTGCTGCTTGAAGTTAAAGATAAAAATCAGTCTATTTGATATAAGGTAACATGCAACCCTGAGAATACAAATGACCAGTCAGTGAAGTAAACAGTCTGTGGTGGTTCCCACGTCACTTGGTCTTTGTAAGCATGCTTTTTCGGCTCTTGTGCATCTTTCAAGCAGCCAAGTCTTCACCCTCTTCTTTTCCTTACTCCACTCCAATCTGCTTTGTTGAAAGGCATTTTAGTTTTCATCACATTGTGTGGAGGAATGCAAGGCAGGAAGGAAGAGGGCAAAACAATGGTTTCCATGGCAACAAGGCTAAACACTCACCCAGTCACTCTCTTGTCTTAAATCCTTGAAATTGATGGGACTGTGGCTAAGGTGTCTGTTTTTGCAGAAAGTTGCTTTGATTGACACAAACCCTTCATTTGTGTGTTTGTTTAACCTTCGTTCTGGGAACAAATCAGAAAGCTTGGTGAATGACTTTTTTTGCTCAAGGGCTGCAGCAATGTCAGTGAACTGGAGCATGAGCCCTGAGGGCAAAAATAGAGAGCGGAAGAGCTGACAGAGAAAGATCAGGAAGAAAAAGAGAGCACAGTCCATCTTCAAATGGGGAGACAAGTGCTGAATATTCTTCTGTCTTTGTCACGCAATCGTCTCCTCTGTCTTTTTTTTTTTTCTTTTCTCACCAAAGACCCAATAACTCAACAAACGTGATGACAGAAGTACTCTGTTTCTGTTTGCAGCTTGCTCGTTATCTTCAAAATCTTAAAATGTACCTTAACAACCATCTGTATTGGCAGGCTTTCTTTTTATCAGTTCATCAGTGTCAGTTATATGAATGATGCATTTCATATTATCAGTAAAATCTGAAACAAAAAAGTTTTTGAATGTTCAGATTAAACAGTGCTTTATTTAAATTAAGGCTGTGCAGTATGTCTTTACCTGTTAACTCACACTTGTTGACTGTTGACTTGTGGCGTGGATTTGTTGGTGGTTGTTTTGTTTTTACGCCATTTGCGTCGAGTTGATGGAGAAGCATAAATCAGACTTTACTTTCAGTAGAATCAGAGGTGGGAATCTGAGCAGCTCTTGTGGGGAAAAAATGGTCATCTCTGAGAAATAGTCTCATCTGTTGTTTCTATGGACAGGGTCAATTGGCAGGTGTGAATTACAGCAAAAACGGGGAACAATACTACAATAGATCATGTTTTTAATTCAAATTGGATCTCTGTAGCAAGATATAAGCATTTGAAGTTTATTTTAAATTAGATGCTTAAATAGCAGGCAGCACGGTGGGTTAGTGGTTAGCATTGTTGCCTCACAGGTTCCTGGTTGGACTCGCGGCCTGGCAGGAGTCTTTCAGTGTGGAGTTTGCATGTTCTCCCTGTGCTTGTGTGGGTTTTCTCTGGGTACTCTGTTTATCTCCCACAGTCCAAAAACATGTCAGTTAGGTTGATTGAGAACTCTAAATTGCCCTTAGGTGTGGGTGTGCATGGTTGTTTGTCTATTTATGTGGCCCTGCCATGTATGTTGGACCTCTCACCTGAAATGGGGTGGGATAGGCTCCAGCAGATGCCCGTGACCCAGTAGATGGATTCAGTGGGTATAGAAAATGGATGGATGGATGCTTATTTAGCAATTTATCTGTAATAACTTGTACAGAAAAACTCTTTTGTGAAAGAGTTGTGCCAGTATCCCTGTTTGCCTATGTTGTTGGAAGAGTTTACTCTCCTCATATAGCTTTTAATGTTTTTACACATGATAAAACCAGTGGTTTAATTTAGATGTGAACTGTAGATATACTTGTAAGTTATGCAATGTTTGTTGTTTCAAAGAAAAGTAACTTAAGAAACAAATTCAAGTTTTATAATCTCACAGCAGTAAAGATAGACATTTCACATCTGGGAGTATCTTGTGGGGGAGGGTCCTAGTATAGTTTTATCTGAGTGTGGTTTCTGAATATAGAATTTCAAATTTGTTGCATGATTATGTTTATGCCTTTTTTGTAATTTATGCAGTTTGGTCCTTTTTTTTAGTTTTATTTTTTGTTGCATGCTTGCACATTGTTTTAAATTTTATATGCTGTCACACTACACTAACTTTGTATGGTATTTATATTCCTTTTATGTGTTTTTTTTAATTTGTTGGTGCTAGACCTGTGGTAATGGGTTTGCCCTAATTCAAAATGTGTTGAATTTTCTGTAAGAAGTAAGAGGAAAAACATTTTGCATTATGAAACTTGAATAATACATGAAAGATTTGTCAAGCCATATTTCTTTAGTTCTTTGCATTTTATGACACGCACTTCAAAATTCTGGATTATGAGTTCTTTGTATAAGATTATTTTTATAGTTTTTGAGAAACAGAAGTTAAAAATATAAATTTAGGAATCTGTCATAATTAGCCCATTGACAATATGTGTCTTGAAAGAGGAACAAAGATCTGCTTGTGCTTGTTATTTGTGGATTTTAAGTCTTGAAGAAATTTATTTTGATTTGTTTCGAACTTCAGGTCAGTTGAAATTGAGAACCTGTTTATAAAGCTTATATTAGCAAATGTGAAGTTTAACCACAATAAAGCTAAGACTATGTGAAGCTTGTGATTGGCCAGCGTGCCATTAGAGTGCATGTGCTGAGTCCATGACAAGTTATTTTTATTGACTCAGCAGAGATTGCTCTTTAATAAATAATGATACATATATTTTAAGTATTTATTCAGTCTTGTTTTGCTTATTTTAGTCTGGTTTATTAGCCTTCTTGGGTATTTGTTTAATTGGTTTTTTTTTTTTTTTTTTTTTCATTGACATCTTAAGTGCGTATCATTTGTTTTGCTCTGGATGTCTGATTGGTAAAAGGGTGAAACATAATTTTGTTTTTATGGAAAGCATGAACAATGACAAACATTAGTCTCGTTATCTTGCAAGTATTTTTCTTGTCTTTCTAGCCAGGTTTCCATCCAGAAATGTCACATTGCAAAAACAAATTTGTTGCGGAGGACAAATACTATCAGTTATTAATGTTGTGCAAATATTTGGCGTTTGGTTACTACTACCAGCAGCAGTCGGTGCTAGTTTTCCATATCACTTATTGCAGAAGAAGCTTGAAAAATGATGTAGAAAGCATGTGCAGGCTTCATAGAGACTATCATATTTAATAATTGATCATTCCCTCGATAATTTTCATTTTATTACATCTAGTTAAAAGTTGAAATAAAACTGAAAGTAAGTGTGAATGCATTTATGAAATTTTCATATGTCAAAAATGTTATGCCAGCTGTTTGTCAAATATTCTTGTCAAGTTGAAGTATAGCTTTCAGTGTATGTACTTATTTATTTTAAGTTTCCAGCTGTTCTTTCTAGTTAAGAATCACTGGGAGTTTGCTGAAGTGATAATATTCTTGATTTAAAAAAAAACAAAAAAAAACATGTGGCGTTCCCAAAGCATTCGATTCAAGTCTGTCTCTTTCTTCCCAGGAATATAGTGCCTAAGCACTTCCTGGAAACAGTGAAACGCCATTTGAATTGTTTATGAAAACTTGCAAGATATTTTCAAAGTTGCTGCTATGAAATGCTCAAATTTACAGCAGTCACGACATTGTTGGGAGAAAATCACCAACAGCAAAGGCTTTGTTAGGATTTTGTGTGAAATGATGAGTTGGAGAAAAAGAAGGGACAGAACGTCTCGTCCAGATTTCTACTATTCACATTAGCAGCTCTTTTCTGTTAACTACTGACTTATTCTTGGAAAGGTTTAGAAAAAAAACCCAAAAAAACCCTGAGGTATTGCAGTAAACTGGAAGTGTGCTTTTTTTGGGGGGGCTGAATAATGTAATTCTTGTCCTGAGGACAGGAGAGACTAGGACTAACTTTTTAATAGGGAGAATAATAGAGAATCTTTAATTGGTCATTACATCCCTAGTTAGTCTACATCAATAAATTAATAATTACCGACCAAATAGCATTGATACAAAATAAAAATATTGAGGAGAGATCAGTGCATGTTATTGAGTGGTCTTTTCATGAACTATCTTTTTTCTTTTTTTTTTCCCCCTCCTCTTTTTTGGCTCTAGTGGCCTTTATTTTGAAAGTGGCTAGACAGGAAACCTGGGAGAGGGGGGAAGACACACAGCAGAGGATTCGAACTTGCACTGCCTGCACGTATATGGTGCTCCTGCACAACCAACTGAGCTATCCAGAGCCCAAGCTATCTTTTTTTTTTTTAAAGGAATAGATTATTTTTAAAGGGAGGTGCTTGTGTTCCTCAACATGAATTGTCTCATATCAATCACTAGCTCTTGAATAAGATGGAAATCATATCATTGTGATATTGACAAACATCGATTTATCATCTATTTAAGCGATGTCGCATTAAATCACAAGTTTCATTATGATACAAACCCCTTGATTTATGATGTACACCTAGCCAAAATCAAAGCACAATTATTGTCTGTAACCTATTGTTTCTGAGCATAAAAACTGAGGTTTGTTGTAACCTATGTTCTTTGGAGTTCCATGTTTGTTAAATTGAAACGTCTTTAATTTTGGTTACTTGGTGTAGCACTGACCATATATTTTTATTGTACATGCAATTGATTGTGAAAAATTCTCCAAAAATGTGGATGAAGAATGTTAATGGGACTTTATTAGGGATCGAAATAAAGGGTTGGGGATCCATATTTGACTCCCTTGCAATTCTCCTAACATACAGCATGCATGCATAAATATCAACATGGAAATGTAAAGGTTGCTTTTGAGGTTTCAGTTTGGTCGTATGGATGTTTTTTTCTTTTGATACAAAATTTTCCAGACAGTGAACAAGTGCTCCAGTTATATTTGTGGCATACAACCAGAAAACTGGTTTAAAGTCAACACACAGTGGACATGTGGTCCTCCAGCACAGTCGGCCTTGATTTTCAGCCCCACACATAGCACCTCTTGTTGCTGGGAATTTAGCCTGGTCTGACTCACGTTGCAGGGTGATAAATCTGTTGCTAATCTCTCTGGGCAGATAGTGTACTTGGGCTCTTGTTCCAGTCAGTTTGTCCTGTGCTTATTTACACCCCTGCTTGGTGTATACTTCCTGTTCCTAACAGGATAAGGATATGCCTCCTCTGTCTTAGACATTTCATATGTGGTCTGGTAAAATTATTTGATGATAAATGTTACAGTATTAGATTGTATAAGGGAAATGAAGAGGTAAATTATGTTATCACTGTTTCTAGGAGGAACACTGAATACTGATGTTGAGATGGACTGAAGAATTTTAAAGGGTTGCTGGAACAGCTCTAATCTCTTCTAGGTGACAGTCAAAGAGATGACAGGCTCTGGCAAAGAGACATATCTTTCACACCCCATGGTCTATAGAGCTGCAATGCATCCTACGTTGGGTGTGAAGTTTTCAACCCAGATTATTGTTGTTTTTGTTTTGTTTTTTCCTGAAATGTAGGTTTTAATTTTGATGTAAAGTGTGGTTTTTCTTTTTTTTTTTTTTTTTTTAATTAATTTGAAATTGTGTCATGAATCAAAATTTTGATCCAATTTAATTTTCATTTTGACTCTCTTTGTCTAACCCAGACGACTGGCAGGGAACGACCTGACATTCATCCACCCTGACGCCCTGTATGGACTGCATCAGCTCAAAGTCCTGTAAGCATGCACCCTCCCTGCCAATGTCAACATGCACTCGTGTGTATGCACACTTATGGCTGTGGAGATGTGAAGTTTTCCACACACTGGCCAAGAAAGTAAATAGTCAAGTTTATGTTGACATTGGGGTACTCTCAGATATTACCAACTGGGACATTGTCTTGCAGTGGACTTAGTACACCTCTCATTTGTGCACCAACTTCAACTTCGAGGGAGCTCCAATACAAGCTATGTTTACCTTGCCTCAGGGGTTGCATTCTGGTGTACTTGAACACCCATAAACGAGCCAAAAGAGACACAAAGCGCTTCCCTGCAGATCTTTTATTGAGTCAAAGGTCCAAAGTCCTGCTTTTGTTTTTTTGTTCAGACACAGCCTTTTGATAACGGACTGATAATATAAATGCATAGACACATTGTAAATTCCTTTCATATCTTATACGAGGTATTCACATGTGAGTTACAATTACGCAAATGAAAAAACAAAATACTTTGACTTCAATAAACTCAAAAACTGACCCAGATTTAGATTTGGGTCAGTTTTTACAAATACTCAGACTAGAGTACAGTAGTTTACGCTCTCCTAAATCACCAATTACTTAGAAGTAATAATAGTGTAAAATGCCTGTATGACTGTTGTG
This sequence comes from Zenarchopterus dispar, assembly GCA_028564865.1. Classification (NCBI taxonomy): domain Eukaryota; kingdom Metazoa; phylum Chordata; class Actinopteri; order Beloniformes; family Zenarchopteridae; genus Zenarchopterus; species Zenarchopterus dispar. The sequence goes on along the minus strand of JAOWBL010045882.1, from coordinate 6,441 downwards.
GTTTAAAGCCTTTGAAACCAGCTTTAAAGGGTTTTTTTAAAGTGACTTTAGAGATTCGTTCTCAAGTTGTCTGCATTACATTTTTTAAGGAAAAGTCAGCAGGACCACTATCTTTTCTAAAGGGAATAATTGTACAGTAATCAGTTTAGACGCACATAAACAATGACAAACAGAAAAGATCTCCAGGAAGTTCACCAGAATTGTTAGTATTGAATACATCTGTGAATGCATGTTGTTTAGATTCATTATTTTATAAAAGAATATTGCGGCTTGTGCAGAAATCAGAATTTTTCCATTTTCCCCTCAGGATGCTCCAGAATAATCAGCTTAAATCTGTTCCCAGTGCAGCACTGAAGAACCTTCACTCCCTCCAGTCTCTGTAAGTCATCTGGAGAAAAACCACACACACGCATACACTCACTCACTCACTTACTTATGACTTTGTAAGTATTAATGTGATATTGTCTTTCAAATATGTTTTAGAATTTCAAATGGAACTTCCTTTTATACATTAACACGATTAGAGATGCACTCAATGCTTTTTCTAAGGATATATTTATTCTTAATTAATGTCACCATACTAGTCAAATTATTGGTTTGTACAGTTTATAGTATTGGTCTGTACAGTTTTTGTTGTAAACTGCTAGAAATGGCTAACGGGGGAGAAGGACCCCTTGCTGTGTAGGTTTAAAAAAAAAAAAAAAAAATAAGGGGAGAAATTGAACAAACATAGATTAGGCATGTTAACTTTGTTTAAACTAAAGTATAAATCATATGTTTGTGTCTCAAGAAACCAGTCAACTATGTCAGCACATAATAGAACCAATGTTTGTTAGTTTTATAAATATTTTCTGTTATATCCAAGTTGCAGTTAATAGGAGAGGGATTTGGTCTTGATTATGAGCACATGAAAATAAGCTGTGCTCACCAGAGCTGTTGACAGGGAAAGCACTGCTGTCAGCCAACAGTTCAAATACAACTTCATAGTGCTTGTCAAACTAACAAACCTATTCTTTTCAGTTACAAACGCAATAAACACACACAGACGCACATAAATGGTGTTACTGCCGAACAGTTTATCTGCTAATGTATGTAAAGGTCTAAACGCTTGGTACTGTAAATTTGCAAATTTGCAAACAAATGTATTCAAATATTGGTCTATGGACAGCAGTTGAGCTGTTAGTTTGAGTTTGTGAAGGACAGATAAAAGTTTCAAAAGCTATCCATGGAACAGTTTTCAGTGCTTTTGCTCTGGTTGGCAAAAAGGGCTCTGCTGATTCTCTCTGGCAATTAATGACATTCTTGTGCTGTAGTTGTCTGCTTTGTTGGCTTGTTGGACCACCGTTTTGGCTCAGATCAACAAATCTAAGCAACTTGCATTTAAGACATTCCTGATCCCCTGATGAGGAATTCCATTGACTTTGGGAATCTGTGACTTTTTTTCCGCTCTAATAAGACTACCACGTGGTGCTTCAAGATTCAGGTGATTATCATCGTCCATGTATGAAAATGCAGATTTAAAAAAAAAATTTTTTTACACACACACACACACACATATATATATATATATATATATATATATATATATATATATATATATATATATATATATACACACACACACACATTTAAAAAAAAAATTTTTTATCTGCATTTTTATGCATGCACACTAAGTTTTGACTGGACGATGATAATCACCAAAATCTTGAAGCACCATGTGGTGGTAGTCACACTGTAGGGGGAAAAAAGTCCTATATATCTATCTATCAATATAGATAGAAACATAGAAAGAAAGAAAGAAAGAACCATGCTGAGCATCAGACTGTCTCAACTGTAAAGACCACTTCAAATACACCAGTTCAGTATGTGATATATACACAGTAAGTTTATTATAAGTGGAGTATTTTGCTAATGGAAAGAAGCAGTTTGATTTGAACGAAGACTTGTGTACACTTCTAATTGTAATTATTTACTTGACCCTGGTGCAGTCTAATTTTAGTTTAGTCTTTTCCCTCGCCACATAAATTACTCCTGCTTCTGTTTTAGCTATGTACCAAGCATGGTAAATGTAAACTTGAGGGGGCTGATTCATAATGAACTTTTTCAGTTATATGTTTGTTTGCTTGCAGATGTTAGAGTTTGAGCTATTTCCTGCTATACTTGCCCACCTATTTGATATTGTTTTTCTGTGACTTGAAAGGCTACTTGGCTTCACTTCTGCCACCTGAGGTTTATAGGAATTTTTGAAGCAATGGATCCAGCTGGAAATATGTAATGAAAATTTGACTCTATGACTTTACTCCTGTATGTTGCTTCTCTTGCTTTCATCTTCTCATTTCTCTCGTCTGTCTTTTTTTACCCTATGTTCTTTCTGTGCAAGGGATTTATGGTCTCTAGCTGAAGTCATATGTTTTGGAAAAGGAAGAACTTGATTTGTATTAAGCCTTAGAGAGCTAAATGTCAATCAAGGTAGTTTTTCTTACAGCCCAGACACTTGAGGAATTTTGAGGGAGGGTGAAATATTCACAGGGTGAGGTACGTGACAGGGAGGGTAGGAGGTGAAAAATGCTTGGTGAAGGTGAAAAGAAGACTTGTGCATTCATAAAACTTGTAGAGTTGAGCGCACTTCCTTTCATCATCAGCACTGTCCATTACTGTCAAAGGTGGGAGCCTCAAAAATTGGATTCCCAGAATATGCATGGTTCTTAAGAATATATGTATCTTTACTGTGTAATTTAAAAAAAAATACAGATTTTTAAAATGTATTGAACTGTCAGTATTAGTTTGTGTGGATTTAAAGAATAAAATGAACTTTTAAAAGTGTTGTGATCTTCAAAATTGAGACTGCACACAGGCTATGGTATTTATACTTGACTGTTCTTGCAAACAGGGATTAAAGCCAAAAAGGAATGCTAATTATTTTATTTTATTTTATTTTTTACCATTATTATTTTATTTTTTTTGCCGAACATTGCTTGTAAACACTAGATCTTAGTAAAGTCCAAAGAGTCAGTTTTACTTAAGGGACAGGATTGTTTTATTTATTTATTTTTTGAGGTTTGACCTGATGGTAGTGGTCAAACTTTTATTTTTAAAACGGTAGAATATATAATATGAATAATAATGCAGTGATGTAGAGAAGTTATAATGTACAGAAAATTACAATGGCCAGCCATACACAATCACTTTGTGAAAATCCTCTATCATGAAATGGGTCTGGTACACCCCCTAGCCCCATTAGGACATTTCCACTGGTACAATACGTACCGAACCGGTTGCAGCGGGGTGGCGAGAAGGCTTTATGTGGTTATTCATGAAGGAGTGTCCACTACTCAGAACAACTAAGATGGCTGCAGAATTATTAAAACACCTTGGATTGTGACGCTTTGACTGCAAAACTGACAGCAGTCATTGACTACCATTCTTACTGAGCTGCACAACATTTTAGATTTTGTTTGTTGAGACTAGTATGGTCATCGTTCTGTCACTTGCTTTGTTTGTCCAATTGGTTAGATGCTTATCAAATGGTGTCCAGAGGCAGTTCCTTCTGCATCTGTTGCTACAAAAACTCGGAAATTCAAGACTCTGGATTAAGAATGCGGTGCCATAACAATGGAGTTAAGAATTGGGATGGATGGCGAGGCTAATGGAGAAATGCACATGTGTATCAGTCACATTAAGAATTCAGACATATGTATGCATACAAGATAATAAAATAGCTTTTATAGTGTGTAAAACTCAATTTTGACAACTTCAGTTCTTTTGTTCTTGGAACATTGTTCAACTCTGATTTCAAGGCTTTTACAGCACTGTTGAATGCAATGTCAGTTTAATATTGATGTGAAATTCAGTCGTCTTTTTCCCTAATTTTTTTCACTTCTGTAGCCGCCTAGATGCAAACCATGTTACAACAGTTCCAGATGATAGTTTTGAAGGACTTCAACAACTACGCCATCTCTGGTTGGATGATAACCACCTAACAGAAGTCCCAATTGCTTCATTGAGACATCAGTCAAACCTTCAGGCTTTGACTCTGGCACTCAACCGGATCCTATACATACCAGACAACGCCTTCGCAAATCTCACCAGTCTAGTTGTGCTGTAAGTCTTTTTAAATGTATTTTCTTGTGGCTTGAAATATAGATTTCCAAAAGTAGCAATGATGAATGTTTAAACTATGAGTCACTTGTTTTCCTGTCGCACTACTATTTGCATGGTATTTACGTGGTTCATGCACAGTATTGTAGGTACTAAGCCACTGATGATTTCAAGTAAAGTAATTAGTTGATGTTCAGTATGAATCAAATAGAATTTGGTATTTGGCATTGCCACTAAACCAAATTGCAATCTCATTAAAATAGTCAAGTCAGCATTCAGAAACCGATAAAAAGCCATCTTGGGACTGGAGTAATTGCCTCGCATTTCTATGAAGGCTTTTGATAAGAAGTCCTTGAACTTTTCAATGATAATGTAAAACATTTTCGGAGATATTAAAGGAAATATTCTTAGGAAATCCAGAAGGACTTTGCAGGGACTCATTATAGCAAAATAAAATGGTGGTTAAAAACTCGCTGATACACTTTTCTGGAAGCAGTAATTAGCCAGATCAGTGGACTGCAATCATTCTCCAGTTTGCTTATGTGACCTTAAGTGGTAGCATAAAAAAATCAAAATATGTTATTAATAAGGCATTATTTCAGCTAAAATTGCAGCACATGTTATTAGTTTTTGCAATATGAATGGGCTTTGAATTGATCTGCATTTTTAAAAATTCATATTCAGGTGTAACAAACTCCTGTAGACCATATAGATCAATACATAATCAATATAGTATAGTAAGTTTGAAATCATGTTTAAACTCCCATTTAAATGTTGGTCACAACAAATCAAATAAAATCCTTCTTTGCATTCAGCACGAGCTCTGAATACATCCTTAGAGCACGTACAAATCATCTTTCAAGCACCAGCATACTGTAATATTTATTTCCACTGATGGTAGTTGAAAAATCAACAAAAGTTGTTGCTAATACATTTGTAAAACTTAGACTCTATTCTTCACGTATGCTTTGAATCATTCAAAGCTGGCATTTGAATTTCAATTTGGATATTTATGAAATGTTGCATCAGTTTTTCAGGTCCAAACAGGAATATGAAGCAAAGGTTGTCCTTGCTGCTCTCAAGTATAGAAGAAAATGCTAAAACTTTGCATGTCAGGAACTTACATTAGAGTTTTTCCCAACTAACAACCACCCACCCACCCACTGTTGTTGTATTATATTTATACACAAGCATGCACAAACAGATTGAGTGGTGTTGCTGCGGGGTAAGTGTAAACATGTCAAAATAAACAGGAAGAAAAGACCTGACTCTTAGTCAGCCCAGACCCACTTTATAGATGCATACAGTTAAGCCACATCATGAACTAGTCACTGCATTCAAAAATTATGTATAGAAAATGTCATGAAAACTGAAATAACAAACTTGATAGAAGTGAACGAATGTGAAAGTCATCATTTATAGACAGCTAACTTATTTTGTTTTCCAAGGCATCTCCACAACAACAGAATTAAGGAGATAGGAGACAACTCTTTTGCTGGACTGGTGAACCTGGAGACACTGTAAGTCCCTAGTCATCATGTGTAAGAGTGTGTGTCTGTCTGTGTCTGTGTCCCACCCACCTCTGCTCCTATCCTCCAGACATCATTGTGTCCACTTCCGTCTTTAATTGCTCTAGGATAAATAGAGCAAAGTACATGATGGTTATCAAATCTGCCCTCCCACTCTTCACTTCCTACTGCCACACTGCCATGAAAAATCTCCTAGTGACAGCCTTACCTAATGGCAAACAACCAGACCTTTAGGGGACACAGTTGATGTGGTGGTAGTTTATTTTAATCCCAATCTCCCTTTTTATGCATTTACAATGAAATTTCAAAATTGAAGTTATTCTATTCACTGCAACTCGGCCATATCCTCTGTTATAGTAACCCTTTTTATACGTTGAACCCAAGTTTTATAGTCCTGTATTATTGCTTTTCAACAGTGGTATTGTGTTTTTTAGCTCCGCATTCTGTTGTTTTGTATTACACCTTTCAAGTGGCGGTTTGGCTGCTGCATCAGGAAGGTTTGTCCAAACCACAAAAAAAATACTGACGTTGAAGTACAGTTTTACAACGCAGTCTGAAAAAAAAAAACAATCAAAACAAAACTCATTTTCAAAGCTCGTTATTCCTCAAACAAAAGGAAATGCAGTTGTCCTAAAGCACATACTATAAATGAGCAATGTGCTTAATAAGTGAATCACGTGTATTTGGGAAAAAGAGCACTATGTATTAATGCATGTTTGTATAGTTATCTCATTGAATGTGTCAAAGTGTGTGTGTGTGTGTGTGTGTGTTTGTGTGTGCGCGCAGACTAGTGCGGCTGTGCAGCAGCCGCAGG
>JAOWBL010045871.1:0-25329 GCA_028564865.1 Zenarchopterus dispar | reverse complement strand
GCCCTCACTCTGATCAGTCATGCATCATTATTGAGCTGGTTATAGTACAATTCAGAGTCCATCCATCCATCCATCCACCTACCCATCCATCCATCCATCCATCCATCCATCCATCCATTTTCTATGCCTGATTCATCCTTTATCAGGGTCTGTTGCAGCCTGTATCAAAAACAAAATACTATTTTGCAGAAATGTTTAGCCGCCAAGCCATATAAAAACAACAACGATGAATTTCTTAGAAAAACAATTTTTCTCATTTTAAAGTACAGATGACCTCAGATGACATTTCTCATTCCAAAACAGCTAAATACGGTGGCTCTCATTCTTATCACATTCAGAAAAAATAACTTAATAGAAAAGAGAGAGAAAGAGAAATAAAGCAGTCATGGGTCACAGTGGCTCAGATGGAAGATTGGCAGCTCAACCCCCTGCTCTGCCTCATGTCACATCTTTCTCAGGCAAGATTCTGTGAACCCTTATGTAATCTCACATAAGTTTTTTTAGACAGTGATGTAGAGAAAAAATGTGCATTTAATGGCTGCATAGATAAGAAGTGCAGCATAAATGTGGTCGATGAAAGCAGGAAGTGACTGTGTGTCACAACAAGACTCTAGTATTGTGTATCTTTTCTTTATCTGTCTTTTGCTTCACCATGTTGTGTTTTGAGGAGCACTTAATGTTCATACTGGTCTACATCACATATGTGCTCTGGAAGTCAGAGCACTATGCAACATTATTTGCTGTCATCCATGAAATAATAAATGACAAACCTTTGGTTTGGTTTTGTGTTTGTTTGTAGCTTGTTTATAGCTGCAACCTACTTAGACTTTAAAAAGGGTTCAATAAGCATAAAATATAACTCATAATTTTCTTTTTTTCTATAAGTCATAAGGATGCTTAATTTACTTCTTCTGAATTTGATAGGTTTTTTGTCCACCATAATTTATTTGATTACTTGGGAGGAAATATCTTAACTTTATTGTGATTTGTTCCAATAAGCATATTTCTATGTTTCTTCTTTTCTTAAAGTTTTGGTACACTTTGAGTGGAAATTGTATTATTAAATACACTCTATGCACAAGAAAAGAAGCAAGTGTGTTTTCCCAAAGAACATCATGAATATCACAATGAATATCACAGTTAATGTGGATTACAGATGCACCTTACAGAGTAAGGTAGCTAGAAAATGTTTGCATAAGAAAAAAAAGTTTAATCAACTAATTTTCCATGTATAAATAACAATAAAAACTCTGGCTATAAAACAAGATGATGGGAGTCAAAATTTTCACTAGTTAAAAAATGACATAGTGGTTGAAGCTCATTTTCCCTTCACTGACCAAACAAATGATTTTTTTTTTTTTTTTTTGGTCAATACCATTCAGAAAAAGGGGTATACTAATTCAGTTTGGGATGCTTTCCTGAGTTTAGGCCAAATCTTCAAACAGTTTATTGGTTTTGAATATATCAACCAACGCTTAAGAACTGTCTAAAATCAGTCTGCATTTACAGCAAGCACATGTGTGCTTGAAGCAGCTACTATACTTCAACAGTAACTGCCTCAACAAAAAGAAAAAGACAAAATAAAACGAACAAATGAGCCAAATATACCAGATAGACTGTTTGTTTACTCTGCGTGTGGCTGTCAATAACTTAAGGCAGCAACAAGTCACATTCTTTCCTTAGGATGCAAGAAAACGTGCTCGCATCCCTCACACACATGCAAATGTACTGTAACGGAAAGTCGACACAACTCCCCAGATACCTGTCACAAATGGTACCTGACATCCCTAACTCATAATGAGCATATGTGTACAAAATGAGTTTCCCGCACAGCAAGCCTGCTGAAGCTACAGGGAATTTCAAACTGCAGCAGGACGCATTAGAAAATGTTAACCTTGAATATTGTAAGTCATGAATTGTGACAGCAGTGAACTATGAATGCCTGTGTTCCCCTGCCTCTTCTGTGTTTTCCTTCTTTCCATTTCCCATTTTGACTCCCTGCACTGTAGGGGTAGAGCGTGTCATGTGCGATGCGTTCAGGGACTTCGCTTGTGATGGAGGAGTTCTAATGATGTCTTGCCTGAAGTGTTTCTTCAAACAGGCGTCTTACTGAGATTTGAGGAAAACACACTTGATGAGTGACAAGAGCGGTCCAGCCACTGGCGGCTGCTCCTGATGATAGAAAACGCTGTAGATATTTGAATATGCAACAGCCACAAGGAAGCCATTCCTAACACATATTTGCCGTAGACGCAAAAGCCAGAAATGAACAGTAACACATTTTACTCCATTTTAATTAATTTATAAACCATTTGGACAAATGAAACAGCTCACCACTTGGGTAGAGACACATTTTTACCAATTAGTATCAACATAAATATATTTAAAAAATATCATGGCTTATGTAGATATAAAGACATAAATTAAAGCCCAATAAAAATAAGCCCATTTGTCTTTGTATTAAAATGACTTATTGCTATAAGTAACCTACATTTGTCATGTTCTGTGTGAATCATGCACTCTTTTATTTCATAGCCATGATTTGTAAATGTAGAATCTCAAATACATCCATATTTGTCTGCAGAAACCTGTTATGTTGCACTCACACTAATATGAAACCACATGAATAAAAATTATGTTGAATATCATTCCATTAACTGATGGGATGAGAGTGCATAAAAAAAGAAACATTATTGTTTCTTTTGCTACACAACACATGCAGAGAAGGAATATGCTTCATGGAAAGCAGACACATGAAAATAATAAAAGATGACAAATAGAAAGCACATGAGAGCACTACTCAACCAGTTGTACTGTATATATCGTACAGTAATGTGGCGCACTCTTCGTGTCTGAATTGCTGATGGTTTCATCACAATCATTGATCCCGTTTACTGTGTGAGAAAAAAAGATCTCCATGCTTGTCATTATTTAAGTGGGTGAGAGTGTGGGAAATTACTCTATCATTTCAGTATTTCTCCTTGTGGTTCATCTATTGGTGTTTGTCATAAACTTCTGAATCAGAAGTGCAGAGAAACAGGAACTGTGTTCAGCCGTGGGCATCCCCATCCCTCAAGGGATGCATTCTGATGCATTCCCAGAATACATATCTCTAGCCCCCCCCACTATTCATTTATTATACACGAATTGTTATGCTTATCAGAACAGAGCAAACATGAAGCTGAAAAAGCAGAAGGTTGTCAACATTGTTTAGTGAGGCAGAAAATTGTGACATTTTCATTGCTCCGATATTTCACAGTGGGAGTTGAAATGTTTCGAGACTGAAATTCAGGTGAGGGACGAGGGTTGATGAGGTACAACAAAGCTGATCAGTAATTGGTCATTGATCACAGTGGCTTACTTAAGCATAGATCGATGTGATGCTAGCAAGTCATTGATGTTCAACGCGGCTAACAAATGACAATCAGCTTTTTTAAATTGGAAAGCTGGAGTTGGGCGCTGTAGCCACTCCAGCCAGTGTCCCTTCTCCCCATTTTGTTCAAACAAAAATAATATTGACAATAATAATTTATTCAGATAAGAAAAAGTTGGGTAAGACCATGAAATGAAGAAAAGACACATGCCATCTCTCTTCAGCTTACCTTGACTTCCATTCCTTTGCAGACTATGAACTCAAAATATTTCATGTTTTCTCATGGTCATTTCATTTGTTGGTGTACATTCCTTTCTGTCACTCAACATGTGCTCTAAGCATTATTTTATTAACTAGTATAGTAAAGCATATAAGCTTCAACTCTCCAGAAAAAAAAAAAAAAATGAATAAGAGAGTAAAAATTTCACCACTTTATAATGTTGCTATTCTGGGATTGAGGATACCAAATGAGGTGTTGGAATTTTTATTTTGTTAAATTTGTACTGCAAGAATGTCTTAAGATGTGCAAGCACATAGTTATTGTGTTTTTCATTCACCACAGATTCTCTGTTGGGGACAGTTCAAGACTGCAGGGAGACCACTCCAACAGCTTTACTTTCTCATTATAAGGCTATGTTTCTTTCAGTGTTATATGTTACTCAAAAATCTGAATGTACTTTTTTTTAACTATCACTTCATACTATTCACAGTGTCTAGGTTTTGGACTTGTTGCTGGTAATAATTTGGATTTTTTTTTTTTTTTTTCACATTTGGTTTGAAGAACAAAGCTATATCCTCCAAAAAAAATCATCTGTAATCCAAACATCTGTATTGCTTTTAATCCCAAGCGTTCGTCAGATGTCTTTTCTATTTCTCTCTCACTCTCTGTAAGTGAGACTGACAGCTCAACCACTTAATGTAATGAGCACATAGACAGGTCAAATAAGATTTCGTCCTGCTCCTTTTTAACACACAGAATGTGCATAACACTACATTGCATTTTGATTCATTTGTCCATTTTATTTTCCTTTTTAGAAACTATGCATCACCAAGTGGTACAGATTCAACTGACATGGATAATGATCCATCTGACCAAAATACACGTTTCAACTGTGTGATGATCCTTTCCAGATACCTCTGGGCCCAAAAATGTTGGCACAGCCTCTGAACAATGTTATCCTAAGCTCATTGGGCCCCGCTCTTGGCACAGAAGTCACTTTTACAATCACATCCAGGATTGCTCTTAACTGGTCTCGGACCCAGTTGCACTTTTGTTTTCTCTTCTGTCATTACTTTCTTGAGTCTCTTAATGACTTCTGTTGCGATGACCACTGCAACTCTAAGAACTGAATTCATTGTTGTTTATCTTTAAATGAACCGGGAGAGTATTTATTACTTTATCTGTTTTTTGCTGATAGCACAGACAAAAGACTGCGACAATGCTTCTTAAAAGGAAGATCATTGAAACTGATGTTTTAACATGAAAGAAAGTCTTTTGTGCTGCTTTAAATGGGATTTGTGAATATACTTCTGCATTCTAGCTAATGTCAAAGATTTCCAACAGCAATCACCTATTGATGAATGAAGGTTCTGGATGCAGTGCCATCAGCGAGATAGGAGATCACAGATGTCCAGCTTTAGTTGGAACCCTCTTTGAGTCCTTTACGCTCTGAAATTCCTGCATATTCCTTAAATCATTCAATTATATTGTTCACTGCAGGGAAGACATATGCTACTCTCATCAAATGTTTTTTTGCTGTTCTTCCAACTATGGGTAATTGAAACTCCGCAGTTTACTTGAGCAATGCTGTTGCTCACCATGTCCACCATGTGGTGGCTACAGGGCACAAAACTTATATCAACAGGAAAACTAACTATGTCACAAGGATAAGGTTTATTTCTCACTAGTTTCTTCTCCATGATGAATGGCCTCCTGTTTAGCGGAACAAGATCTTCTTAATAACAAGATCTTTCTTAATGATAGTGCTAGTTACTAATCTGCAGCAATTGTGTGATGTTCTTATGTCAGTATGAATCTAGCGTCTGCAACATAAGTTGTTTGTTTCTGAAGAAAGGTGACTTGGTGCTGTACCAGTGCAGCTTTTCAAATCGTGACCCAGAGGTACCTGGGTGACAACCATGTCATCACTTAGGGCAGTGTGCTCCACAAGTCCCATTACAAGTCAGTAACTGCGACCACCTGCAGTCATACTTTATAAGGAGGACACACATCAATCAAGGCAAGTGCTACTGGCTTCACTGCTGTTCTGTGTACATACACATGATCACCAGTTAAGCTCTAATCGAATGCAAAGTTTGGACAAAATGTGCCAATCTGCAGAAAGTCAGTAGTAAATGGTTCAAGGTGACCCACATATAATGGTAAAACTCACATAAATTCACTTCAGAACTGATTTGCAAATGTTAGGATAGAATAGAGGGAAACAGGGTTTGGGTAGTTATTAAAATAAAACCTTAAGATATCAGCGGTTACTGATTATGGTCCACTTTTTGTGTTTCTTCTTCAGCTTATATGAAGAAAAAAGATATTTGAAAAGATATCAATGATTAACATTTATTTTGTTTTACAAAAAAAAAACATCTTTGCTACTTTGGACTGTGTGTATACAAGACTAAATGTGTCCTTTTTATTCTTGAAGCAGGATTGTGTGTCTTTTTCTGCCACATCGACTTGACTTTCTCCATATGAACTATTCAGCATGCTTAAGTTTAGTGTGTGAGCAGAACCTAATTATTTTTTTCCAGCTAGTCAAACACTGTAGCCATCCAATAACTTCACCATTGTTTCTAATCTGTGCAAACCAACCCTGCTTTGCCCAGCGCCGGACGACTGGTGGAGCAGGAACAGTTCACTGCTCGCCCAACTCACGTTTCATTTCAGTCTGTATACACACCCACACACATGCGCACACAGACACACACCGAGTGGTAATACATCAAATTATTCATGGGGCTCCTAATTCCACAGTGGTTTGTTTCATCATTAAAATATAACCAAGTTTGTTCTCTCAGGTCTGCTGTCTTCAAACTGATTCGTTCCTTTTCACATATTCATTCCATGGTTTACCCGTCTTTACCAAGTGTGATTTGCTTGATGTCAATGGCAGTCTCAAAAAAGCATGAGAAAGAAGCATTGTGTGTGTCCTGGATTAATTATCACACAACTGAGTTAATTGATTAGCACATACAAAATGGTTATGAACGAAATGAATGGTAAAATCAAAAGCCTGAAAACTGGGCTTCATTTGCAGCATTTGGCCCAGAAGTTAAAATCTAATCAATCTGTGAAATTGAGAAACACTGAAAAAATACAAACAAAGCCTGGTGGAAAAATGTGTCTCTTTTCTTACTCATACATACACTCAGACATAACGTGTTTAGCAGCAGAGACAGCAAGGGTGCATTCCTTCAAGTCACTGAATGAATGCATCCTTGAAAGAGACATCACATATCTAACTCTTGCAGAGGAATAATGGTTGCACCCCTGACCTAGACAAATATAACTGTAATTAACATGTAATTGGGGCTCAAAAAGTCCCACAGGGATTTTAATATATTTTTCCTGAGGGTGTAGGAAAAGTGGAGCACAGATCCACCAAAGGGCACTGCACAAAGATGAGACTGTCTCTAAGGTGCAAACACAGGAGGATGGTGAGAAGAAGGGTGGAAATAACAGCAGAGGAGGTGAAGGAATGGGGAGAGCAAAAATGGCTGAAATGGAAAGTGAATGGGAGTAAAAGGGACCTTGAATGAAAAGGGTACCAACAGAGAAATACAGCTGTGAAGAGAAAAACTAAACAGTGAGATAATGACAAAGGCAGACAGAGAAACCAACAGACTCAGAGGTCTCCCTGTGACCTCAGACAGACGCTGAGCGTGGGTGGTTGGCTTCTGTGGAGCTATCCAAGCCATGCGGCATATAAATTCATAGCATGCCATCGAGTTACCCACACTAAGCCCTGTGGGCATTCCTCACTGAGCAAAACAATGGCCATGTTACTATGTGGCTCAGTGTGAACCTCAATAATCTCTGATATTGTTACCATTACGGTTGGCACTTTAATAAGCACTGCTACACAGAAATCTGCTTGAAGGAACTCATATCTGCAACAGGCTGAGAAACAATCTGACCCAAGATTACTGATGAATCAACAATAAACCTAATGTCGACGTATGCAAACGCAGTAGGGAGCAGTACAGCTGGTCACACTGGAAATACATCTTGGACCCACAAGGGGAAATAAATTAGATTAAGGTTTTTTAAAGCTACAGCAATTGTTGGACAAAGAGGAAGCTATCTGACCATATGGGAAGCAGTATTGTTGGCATATACAGCCATGCTAGCAGCTCTGTTACCCAGTGATTAGGCACGCTTGTCTAAGTGCAACATAAATATATCTGAGCCACATTTCATGCCAGTTAGTCCAACAGCAGTGATGCATTTTGCACCAAACTTCAATCAGGAACCTCAAGAGACAAAATCCAAGGCATGTGACTTATCTTTTGGGGACTCGTAATCACTCAATTTGACCCTTCTGATTCAATGACTGATTGAAATCACAATAAACTGTACCAGCATCAGAAAAAAAAATGAATTTGTTAGATTAAAAAGCATATTTTAACTTGGAAAGGGAACATTCACTTACAAGGAAAGCTGGAATGTGACAGCTGCACAGCTTCATTTTTTCACATACTTTAAAGAGACGCTTCATTCGGGCATGTCAAGGTTTGACAAAGCTGACACAAGCTCCTTTTGTTGCTTATTTTATTCATCTGAGTAACACAAACAAAGAAATGAAGCATGACACTCGCTTAATTCACTGATTGCATATTGAATGATTTACACAAGACATTAAAATAACTAATTCTATTATATAACATCCAGTTTCTGGTGAGCGAACAGCACAGTGCTCCTGAAACCTCCCACAGTCTCGCTCTCTATTTACTTAGACAATACTTACAGATTGCTGAAGTCTCAGTGATTTCTTGGGCAGTAACAAATGTGTCTTTATTTGCATCCCTATTCATTTAGCAGTGACCTGACAGACACAGTACCACGACTGATTGTGGTTCACTTGTTTAAAGCTATTATCACAGTCCTGCATTCGAACGAAGTACACAACAGGAACAGCATATTTACATTTTTCTCCAAGGGCAAAAGTGTGTTTAATAGCGGATGACGCAGGCTGCACAGCTGTCGAGAGCAGCAATACAATAACAATTGGGCCAACTTTGCATACAAGATGACAGAAAAAGTCATCAAACCAATGTTTGAATTAAGTCTAATTAGCTGGCCGACTCTGTGGCATACTGATAACCTCTCCGTGTCATCTAGAAACATTTAGAGAATCTAGTTTGCTGTGGTATATACTCTACCGTGATTTTTTTTTAACATTATTATCTGTGTTATTAAAAAGCAGGTCCTTTCTAATCATTCGCAAATTTTGAAGGACGTCATTTATCCATTCATCACTCTTTATCCATTCTTCAGCCCAGTCTGCTGAAGGGATTTAGGTCTATTAGTTCATTCAAAATACCAACAGTTTGACATGAACGCACTGCATAACTGAAAGTCTGTAATGAAAAGTGCCAATGAAGCAAAACTACAAAAGAAGAGTAAAAATACATACTGTAAGCTTTGTAAGTCTAATTCAACGGTAATGTATTTAAATAAAAGTAAAAGATTGGTTCTTCTGACTGATATGTTATTACGAATGACATTGGAAAGCTCTGGAGTTAAAACAGATGGTAAGGAGTGCAACCTTTTGTTAGGGGTGTTAATCAAGGAGAATAGAGTGTGTTTGCTGTAAAATGGAAATCTGTGTTAACATCTGGGGGCACTGAGCTACAAAAAAATAGCTTTTGACAAGAATCAAAAATAAAGTAATATTAACTTTGCATGTTAACAAAAAAAATGTATCAAAAAGACTTTTACAAGTTGTTCACCAATGTTGAACAAGATGCTTTCAGCAGACACAAAACAATATATAAGTACCAATCATGTTATATGGAAACGGACCATAAAATAAGGAAACAAAGTTAACATGAATCTGGATTAATTTTTTTTTCTTCTCATATTGGATATAAGATATTGGATAATGTGAACAAGGACTGAGAGATAAATGCAGATGAGAGGAAATAAAAGAAATTATTTCTTAAATGCAGTTGTGTTTCAAGATAAAGAAAACTGAGTTACTTTC
Organism: Zenarchopterus dispar; assembly: GCA_028564865.1. Lineage (NCBI taxonomy): Eukaryota > Metazoa > Chordata > Actinopteri > Beloniformes > Zenarchopteridae > Zenarchopterus > Zenarchopterus dispar. The sequence continues at coordinate 15,735 of JAOWBL010045871.1, read as the reverse complement.
AGACCAGCAGGCCGTCTTGTCACACGGGGCCCTGATGTCAAGGTAAAAAATGTTAAACACTCATGAAACAGCACATTTTGTTTTTTATTCAGACTAATGAGCATGAATTCACTTTTTTCTTTTTTCATGTGATGCTCAAAGGGCATGTGATTCATCTAACATGATGGTGCTCACTAGCCAGTAATCCAGCAAAAGGATTTTAATGTGATTTATTACGACAGTGTCAGTTTTATTTTTGGTTTATTTTATTTGACCAACTGAGAACCAAATTCTCATCTGCAATAATTAATGACCTGGCCGGGAGGCAGCTCTCTGGGTTTGTGTTGAAGAACAATCTCCCGTATTCATTCTTTCTTGCTCAAACCTTTTGTTATAGTTTTATAACAAAAGCTTTGATTATTTTTTTTAATGTTCAACAATGTAGTTTTTAATGCCTAGAGGGAATAAAGTAGTTTCCATTTTGTTAAAAAAAAGAGCAATGCAATCCAAAGATAAAATTTTATTATCAAGAAACTTTGATAGAACAGTGGTTGGGACTCCAGCTTCCTTTTTTTTTTCTTTTTTGAACTTGTGTGCATCTCCGCCACCTAATCCCTACACTCTTTTATTGTTAAATGTGATTTAAAAATATTTTTAATGAGTAAGCAACAATGAAACTTGTCTGTGGACATCAATCAACAGACTAATGTGACAGTTACGCGTTTTGCTGTGCGTCTGGGTTGCGTGAGCCATCCGAGCTTTTCCCAAGAAAGCTTTGTGATTTTTGTCAACCTGACTGAAATCCTGAAACTCTTTCCTCTTCATGATATAACTACAAATAAAGAATTTTACAAGAAAATCTTAGAAGACAGAGGCCACAGCTGTGGGAAATGTATTTTCATTCTCTATAAGGGCAACCTGCCAGCAGTACTCCCACTGAAGCGGTTTTTGACTTAAAAATGAAAAATCATTTCTGGCTCCAGACTCCCATTCAAAAATACCAGAAACTTCTCTCTTAAATAGCTTAATTTTTTCCCAAAAGTCATTATGCTGTCATTAGCTAATTTAATTTCAGGTCTGTTAATCACATTAAAGGTTAATCACGTTTTAGTCCACCAAGATTGGTGTTTAGGGGTCTAAGCAGTATCTACTGATATGCCAGGAAACCAAAGAGGCCTGAAAGCCTATTTATCACTAAACTATAGTTACATCCAAACTGCTTTGATCTATCTCCTAAAAAATAAAATAAAAACATCATTTATTACTTGGAAGCCCTACCAACAAAGTAGATTAGGTCAGGAACTTAGCATTCCTCGCTCTTATCACAACTATGACAGTGATGATGAACTGCTAAACTTTAAATTTGAAAGTACTAGTTTATAAACCAGTGGGTGACATCAATGTGAAGACATTTTCTTTTTAAGTCTATCTGTGTAGTTTTGCTGCATAAACCTAACCAAAAACAGAACAGGTCTCCAAAACAAAAGGCCTGCAGTTTAGTCCAGCTTTTTTTTTTTAAATTGAAAACTTACATTGCACTGGATCTGTAGATATTATCTGTAAAATCTCAGCTTTTTTCAGACATAAGCAAGACAGTACAACAGAGGGAGTTTAAATGAGCTTCAGACAAGCCAGAGCACATCATAACCAAACGAATAATGTAGGATAGTTTGAAGAATAGAAGGAAGTAGCCAAGACTTTCATTACAAAGAAGCCTCATCCATCTGTCAATCAATGCCAGACAGGCCATTTTAAGACCAGCTGTCTGCACTTGTCCAGCCTTTGGCATTAAAGGTAGTCAGACTTTTCCTTTGAGTGTTCACCCACTGGGTAAGCCAGTGTTTCTGTGAAGCTCCCCCTCTCTCATTCATTCATTCATTCATTCATTCATCAAACTCTTGTTTTCCTCCTTCCCCTCCCAGTTCCATAAATCTATCCCTTGTGATGATCTAATCACAGCTGTCGACCCCCCCTCTGCACTACTCTTTTATCCGACGTCGACATTCTCCTGTATTCATTCTTTTTTGCTCTCAGCCTGACGCAGGCAGAGTGCAGTTTGGATATAAACAGCCACTGCAGGCCATGCATAGCGATCTCATTACGCAGCACTGCAGGGGAAACTGTCTTTCCCAATTTAACAACTATCCTTCCATAACTCCCCCCCTCCCCACTTCCTGGTTACATCAGGGTCAAGCAAACAATTAAGGGGTAAATTGTCTAATCAGGATGCCAGTTGAGTAGAAAAAAGAATTGAAATGATGCTGCAAGGCTGGACATTTTCCAATTAAGCTTCAAAGACTAATATTAACACAGTGCAGTTTATTTGCAACGTCAAATCTCCTGAGTATAACTTGTGGAATAGCTGCATTAACATATATTATATCAATAGTTAATATGCTGACTGGAATGAGAAGTGAAATACACATTATTTTGTGACGGCCCCTATTTCATAAAACTTTTTCTTTCAATTCCCTGAAGAAGGGAAGAAGGATCGTTAGGAGGAAAATGGAAAGCAAACAACGAATGAGACATAATATATAGATGTTACACATCATTATCTTTTTTCCCTGGTGTGATGGTCTGGGTATAATCTAACACATATGAGCATCTACTTTTTATATAACCACAAGGAGAACAACTGCCACCAAAATTAAAATTGTAATTAACTACTTATGTCCAATGTTCAAATATCTGCCTTATCATCAGCCTTTACGAAATGACTAACTTTCCCCAAAAGACTCACGTTGAACCAAAAACTTTGTCAGTGAAAATTAATTCTGTTACCTGAGCCATAGTCTCTCTGTGCCTCTTCATAAAAGTGGCCAGCTTAAGGGATCTCTTAAATCTTACTACACCCTAATATTTTTGGACATATATGGCCAACAATGGGACATAAAGCAACAAACAGAAAAAATAATGAGAGTGACTGCATCTTCAAAAATTCTCTGTTCCTTGAAAAGGGGAAGAAATAAGTGAGCATGTTTATATTTTATAAGAGAATCAGCCTGTAGGATTTGAAATGGAATCAGTATTTTATTAGAGTTAAAAAGCAGCAGAGAAAAGTTCACATCGCCTCTCACAAGGATCTTACTTTCTTTGTCCTCATATAGGCTAAACTCTTGTCTCTCATCAGCTTGTCCGTCCTTGATTACATCCCATACTTGTTCTCGTCTCCTACCGTCCTCACACCTTAGTCCCTCCCAAATGAAACCGCCAGAGCAGTCTTTAAGACAAAAAGGGACAACTCTACTCTGGAGACATTATTTGAAAACAATTTAAAGTTAAAAAGGACATGTAGCATATTTCCACCTCCTGTCTATACTTTCAGATAAACCTTACTGTGTTCGTAATAATTAACTTTCAATTCCAGTCATTCCAGGAGAGGACTCGGCTCTTTCAAGAAGTGCCAAAAAGTATGCCAGAAGGAACACCTTCTCTACAATTTTTTCATTGTTTTCCAGATGCATCAAGAAGGACAGAAGGAGAGAAAATGGCATGCGAACAGCCCGCAATATTCTTTCTTTGAAAACATTCGTCCATTTAAACAGTTGCATATTTTTCCAAAGTGTCTCAGCCTTAGGTATGAAAGACTTCTTACCGGATGTTGTGGGACTTGCGTTTGATCTCGTTCCAGCAGAGGTTCATGTCTCCTGTTTGGTGTGGGCCGCCTCCTCTTGGTCTCCTGCACTCAGTGCCCTCCTCCTGCCCCTCACCATCCACTGTGGACTGGCACGGCACACAGCGGCATACCGGCCACGAGGGCCGCCCCGCAGCTGGAACACACATACACACAGAAACACACAGGTCATCGTCACAGTTACACAGTTGGGGATTTACACTTCTTTATTTTATATTATATGTAGATAAAGTTTGAAATTAAGAAAACATGTATGCTGTTTCTTTTCACCCATTTTACACATGTAAGTAGAGCGATTGCATTGAGTTCTAAGTGCTGCCAAAACCCTGGTGACCAGAAGTCTATGAGGTGTCTGAAAGCTTTCTGTGACAAGATAAAAGGTTATGAGTGGAACCATGAATTGCCATGAAAAGCCCTGTTTTAACTTGACGGAAGGGCACAAATCCACAATATAAGAAAATAAAAAAGAAGACTAACAAAGTTGAATCTCTTATGACTCAAAAAAAAAAAGAAATTAAAAATTCATGATTTTTTATGAATAAATTGGAATAATAAGTGGAATAAATTGTTTTTTATTGACATTTTCTTTTCAAGACACATCTCATAAATTGTTTAAAGGAAAATTAATTATGAATTTCTTACATGAACATTTACACAGTTGTGGGCATGAAGCAGCTGAGTATAAATCAATAACATGTACCCTAATGAAATATCAGCTAAAAGATGCAGTTTAAAAGTGCTCGATTAACGAATGGTGAATGTCAACATTAATAAACCATGTTCTTACATGTAAAGTTGTACTCTCGAACAAATGTACTCAACTAATCAGAGGCAAATTCAATAACTTTGTCTTGTGTGTTAGACAGAAAAAAAACTGTGAGCCATAACAGTTTTAGCACATTATTCCATTCCATTAAACTAGTGGAAACAAATGCAGACAAAAAGCCCCTTTTTTTCACAGACTTTTAGAGTGTGAGGGCATGTCAGGCTCAACATGCGGAGGTGCGATTCCCCTGATGGAGCAGGGAGGAAAACGCATATGAAAGACGAAGGCCGGGCACACAAATAGATAAGCACTTATCACACACTAAATCACACACTGTGGTATAGCGTTCAGGACAGCAGACGGTTTTCGAGGTTCACCTGTCATGATAAATCAAGTGTTTGCTCTTGTTGCTGTCTGAGGTCTCTGTATTTTTTTTCTGCACTACCTGTACCAAACTTTAGCTCTGCCTCCCAACTTCCTCCCTAACCCTTATAACATACACAAATGTGCACCCTCAGTCCCGAGGCTAAAACCAAAAAAGACCACAAACTTATAAAAAAATTCAGCAAAATAATGGCAGCGAGGTTTATTATGAAGTTAAATACACCACCGCACACTTGCAATGGGTCAAAAGCTATAATTGAGAAGAATTCCTTTAGTATATCTCTATTTTTTTCTAGGTATTACAATTAGAATAATTTTAAAATTTATTGAAGAAAGGTTGATGCAGATTGCTGAAAACTCATTTTTTTCTGCAGATGTAAGGCATGTAAGTGTTTGCATTATGTCTAAATGTGTTACTCAGATTTCACAGTTTGGTGCATAAAGTGATTTTAAAAAATTCTGATATTTTTTGGGTAATGTCACTTTGCTGGTAAAAATTCATATGAATATGTAAGTTCATTATCTCTGTTAGCACAAGGAAAAGTAATAATGGACTAAAATATTAATTTGCTTCTGACAGGCACACGTTCGGTTTAGTCATTGTTTCCTGCTGAGGACTTTCACTCAACTTCAGTTTGTCTAATGCAAACTGAGCCCAAGAGGAAACAGGAAACAAAGTTTGTTGCAAAGTCAACATCTGAGTAAATGACTCCCCCATGAGAGGGAGAGAAAGACTTACTTTTAGCACACTAATCCCTTTTCTTTATCTTTACCCTTCTCTGCCTCTCTCTTTGTCCTCCTCTACCTCTGCTATAAATTCAGCCTTCTCTCTACCGTTCCCGTTTGCTCTGCAGACCACCTCACGTCAGGTCAGCTGGAGTATTGTTTGTTTTCTGTTTTACATAAATCATCACCATCTTATTCCCTGTGCTGTCACCTGTTATCTCTCTGCTTCCTTCCCTCCCTTTTCCACCTCAGACAGATCGTGTTAGTGCAGGTGAAACAGCATTACCGGGCACGTCTCTCCTGCTCTCTCTGCTCTTTTTTACTTTCACAGGTAATCAGACATCGCATGAGACTCTGCGTTAAGTTAGCACTTCAAGGATTTTATTTGAGCTCCAAGCCCTCTAAAAGTAATGCATTTTAAACCTTTCTATTCAGGGGACCGATTTTATTCACCTCACCGCAGTGCTTGAAACAAGACAACAGGAGCCACACACGACACAAAGAAATTTGACGGCAGAAATGGGGGTATATTTGTTTGCCCTTTCAAGTTGTGAAATGGAGTTGAACAATGACAACCGTCAACTTCGCCGATGCCAGCATCAAAAGAATGCCCTGCGGGTGAGAGACAGCTCCGAGGAAAGGGAACAAAGTCACAGAAAGCTCAATCAGGGACATCCAATCACTCTTTTCCCTCTCCAGCTTTTTCCAGTATTGTTATTAGCAGGCCTCTGCACGAGGACATAAACTCAAATATCATTGCATATGGAAGAATGTATTTATAATGATGTTTAAATATGAAAAGATATATTTTTCACTGCAAACAACATTAAAAGTCCTCACAGAAGGGAAAGAGCCTTCAAAAGACGCATTTCTTTATTTCCTCCCTGTATGAACGCATCTGAATCATGCAGGCATGTATCGGCTCACAGTGCAAGACATGGGGTGGTTCTGTCTCTCACATTAAATTTAAATACCATGCTTTAGAGCTTTAAACATGCATTATTTACACTCATGATTGAATGTGGCATTGCTCAGTGAAGCGCAAGTACAGAGTGTTTTTCAGAGATGCTGAAAATCAGCAGAGATTTCACTGACATGCCACAAAGTGACAAAGACAATATTCATCCCGCTGCTATGGTTACCGGTCTCTCTCCCATATTTTCATGGCTCTTTCATGCACAAATCATAGCTTCTGAATTTCATAGTTGCCCAATTATTCTCATGTGAAGTGCACAAGACCATATATCTGTCTCTTTTTTTCTTTCTTTCTTCTTTTTTTGTTTTTAAACCACTCAAGCCAAAAGAAACTGGAAAGATATTTTCCAGCAAATGCGTAAATGTCAAATCAAAAGAGCTGAGGATGATAAAAGCTTTGCTTTCACAACGTAAGAAAGAAGACAGTTTAACTGTAAAGATAAAGCATAAAAAAAAATCAAAACCACTGTGATGTAACACCTTGTGTACATTTTGATATTTATCTGAAGGAATCTAGACATTAGCTCAGATATCACTAAAAAGTTATAAGATAGTAAGAATTTACTCTCATTCGCTGATATATGCAGCTAAATGTAATCCTTTGATGATGTGTATGGCCTACCTTAAAAGCACTCACTTGCTGCTCTGTTATGACTCAAGAGTTGCCATAATTTACCCAGTCTGTTGGTTGGCTTAGCAGAGACAAGCAAAGATAAGTCAGACGTGCAGCAACAGATAAAACAAAGAAACAAGGAAAGATATGAAGGAAGAGAAGATGAGCAGATGAAGATGGGCAAAGACATGGCGAGATGGGTGACCTAATAAGCCGAGACTTGTCTCTGGTGAAAGCCCTCTCTGTCCTCGTACATTCCCATTTACACCCACATGTCCTCCCAAACTTTTTATGACCAGTATGAAGAAAAGGCCATCTGCCTGATGTCCTTCAGCCTACACTCACTCTGACCAGTGCATAATCAATGGTACTTGAAGTTATTTAAATGCAGCAGAGCGAACATGGAAGAGAGAAAAGTAAATTGGAAAATTAAATCTGAAAATATGTCATTTAGAGAGCTGTTCAGCTCTACAGGGTACAATGACATCACAGACCCAGACCAAGACACAAATTTACATCCTCCCCATTTTCATCTCCATCCAAGCTCCCATCATACAGAACTCGCCCTTCATCTGAAGTGAAATACAACGTTCATCTGAAATACAACGTTTCTTCTTTAAGCTAATTATTTGACTAAATATATTATTTTCCTCACGCAAAGGCACAGAATCACAGAAAGAATTAACACAGTCACTCATTAATGAAAGCATGGTTCAAAAGAGAGCAGCAAATTAAAATGAAACGCAACTACAGGTAAATATTTCATTAATGTTGATGCTATAAATTTTGATGTTTTCTTTTTTGTTTTTAGTTTGTATATTCAAGTATCACATCCAGCCCTTGCTTCACCTTGAAATTTAATAGTTGAGGTTTCAGTAGAGCATTAATTGCCTTGGAATTTGAGGTAAATAATCACGTTTGTTTAAAAAGAAAAAAAAAAACAGAACAATAAATTACAGTTTATTCCCCTATTTTTGATATAACACTCAAAAAAAAAGTTTTGTTTTCCAAACAGCCACTTCATGATATATAAATGAGGGACTGATCACTGTTAACTTCTCTGCATCAGTACTGTGAGCTACAGAGAAAGTGACAGAGGAAAGAGGGCTGTTTCTGTCCAAAAGTACCAGATGTGGCCATTTGGTTGTCTTTGCTGAGATGCGTACAGATCAAGTCAGGACATGCAGTGGTTCATTTAACCAGGTATTAGTGGTGTTGTTTTAGATCCAGTGAGATCTAGGAATTGCAAAAAATTCATGCTGTGTTTTCAGTCTTACTTTTAGTGTAAAATACTTTTAATCTGGAAGAAAAGAGTCAACTGGTTCCTTTATAAAGCTGACAGCAGCCTCTGCTGTGTCATCTGCTGACATCATGGAGATCGGGTAGGTGTTCTGCAGGCTAATGAGCATCAGTTTGGTTTTGGTATTTCTTCTTCCAACGCCTTCAGCTTACAGATGTCTAAACAAGTAATGAGTGCAATATTATTTTAACAAACAAGCAAAAGCAAAGAAAAATACTTGTCTTGTCTGCAGACGTATGGGCCAGTGATTTTTGATTGGAGACAACCTAAAGAGCACCAGGAGCAGGGAAAAGAGTTTCAGTGCCCTTTCCCTGCCATATTCAATCTTGCAGCATTTTCCCAGTGGCAAAAAAAAAACAAAAGCAGTACCAAAAATAAGCATTTCTTTCTTGCCCCTTTGATATATTTTGAGCAACTGTCAAACTTATCCTAGATTAACATAAAGGGTGTTAGGCTGGGAATCACTGGATAGCATGTTTAAGAACAAGACAAGGCTTTAACTAATGGTTATACTGTATACCAGTGCATTGTACAGTTTTCCTGTCATATGATTTCATCTTTAAAAGAAGGGGGATTCATTGTTAAAACATATCTCTGCTGTGACAGATGGAGTGATTGGACTGAAATGGAACTAATTCTGTACTGTAACTGCGAACGCATCCTTCTGTCAGTGGGCTAAAGCCAACAACAATTTGTAATGCTTTAACACCCACAATTACAACACTTAACATGAGTGGTAAAAATCCAAATCCACACTGATGCACCGAACTGTCTGACTGATCTTCGCAAAGTGTGCCATCCCGATTTTACTTTATTTGAACAAATAAATGCCATGCCAAGAGTGACTCATCATCAGTGACCAGGACGCCTGCTGCTAAATGTCACATGAATGCAAGATGATCTGAGGGTGCTTATGCATTTCTTATGAGCATGCATGTGTGTGAGTGAGAGAGAGTCCTGGCTCGTTTCAGTCGCGGGGACCTGGCTTGATGCCTGTTGGGTGCTAGCAGAGGTTGGACCACTGCCTTCCACTGTCTCACTCTGTCCCTTATATCCTGTACAGTGGTTTAACGGAGACACTGGGAAACACACACACACACACACACACACACACACAGCCTCCACCTCTCGGTCTTTCAGTGCTGCTACAGCAGGATAAGCAGGCTGAGTTTCTCCTCACAGCTGCAACCATCACACTCTGCTAGGGAAACAGGAGGAGCTCCAGTTGCATTTTAACATGAGTGCTCCAGATATTGTAAATCAAAAAGTACTTTACATACACAGATGTACTGTAATGAAATAAACACATACACAATCAAGACTTCAACACAATCAACTACACTCCCGCTGAGCACATGCAGCTGCCAAACTATTTCTATTTCCCCCTGAAACCTTAACATCATCTTCCCAGGCCTGACTGCTTTTGTTTTTTTAAACATGTAGCATGGTGATTTGAGATCAGAAGAAACCAAAAGAACATCAGCAGCAAGGAAAGACTTTCACTTTGCTTTGCTATTGCCATTTTCTTCCAGTCTCCCATCACACATTACACATGCTTGCAGAGCAGTTACGCTTTCTAACCAGCTATATCATTACCCTTCCGGCGGTATCTCATTGATGACAAAGTAATTTCCCCCTGGAGCAAATATATAATCTACACTCTTATTTGTATTTGCTTAGTGTCATTGCGCTCTTGTCTTTTGTTTTTTTGCTTTGAGGCAGAGTTTTGCAATAAAATAAGAGTTCAGCTGATATTGACATGATTACTGCAGGAAATGGAAGAACCGAGTGCTATCTGAAGACATCACAAGAAACTCATTTTCTTGATTCTTAGATCAGGTGATTGATGGTTTTTATATTGTTCAATAATCACTATTTTACTTTGCTCAGTGACGCCACTGGTTCAGACTGCTTCCTGTTGATGTTATTGTGAAGAACATCTATTGTGTTTCCTTGTGAGCTCAGTGTTTCCCGCTCTTTTGCTCTTTTTTTAAGAAAATATAATTTACAGTTGTTTAACATTTTATAAAGCTGTACAACCTCATACAGTCTCACATATGGCTTTTTAACTATGATGAAACTATGTTTATGATGCTTGAAAATATCCACCCAGAGACTCCTCTGTTCCATTATGTTTAAGGCCAACAATAACTTTTATAAAGTTCACATTCACTGTTTCTAGTTTTGAATTTACAGTATTTTAAGGATGGGAGTGGCAGCTGAAATATCCTCTACCAGAGGGGGGAAAAAGTTACTTTGCTCTTAAAGTGTTAGCAGAAAATGACAAGATATGACCTGAGGGTTTGATCTTAACAGCGAAAGAATTATAAAGCCGGACGTGGATGATTTTATGGCTGTTAAAGCTCATTACTTAAGAAAAAGGCAAAGTGGTGATTAACTTTACAGACTGGAACCAGTTTCCCTGGTGAGTGACTTCAAGCAAGCACACCTCTGGCAGATTCAAGTGAACAGATTGAAAATTTCAGTGGAAGAGCTTTGGACCCAAGCAGCCAGACATAAAATTAAACCTATTGAGCTCCAGAGTGTGATGTGAATTAACCTAAGATGATATCCAGTCTATTATGACTAAATTAATTGCTCTTCATGTCTCAACTCGTGTTAAGTAAAACAGTGATGTGTGTTCAGTCCTTTTAGTCCAGGTGACAAGGAAACAGAACTGTGAAACAAGGCAGACCGAAAGTCAAGAGGACTTAAAACATGTTGATTGTAACTTCATAGAAATTCTGGTTTATAATTATTAAGATAAAATAATTATATCAAAAGTGCTTGTACTAGCAAAACCTCTAAAAATGTTAACAGTCTCACGTGTTTTAGAATTCAGATTTTCTTACAAGAGCATCTGCTATTCAGACATATTCAAGGAAATTAACACAAAGAAATTCTCACACCACCTTACAATTACTTTGTAATTAACACAGATCAAAAGTCAACCTCGTCATTGCTTCTGTGCAAGGATGTGACAATTTTCCTGCTTCAAAAAAAAAAGTAATTAACAAATCCCAATTAAAATCCTCACTAATTAATATGACTTTCTTATGAAATATTCTGTTGGAGGAGAAATCACAGACACAAAGTGAGGGATTATTTCTCTGCTAAGAAAAGGTCTCAGATTCTTTTTCATAAAGATTTATGTTAAATTGTGTATTTTTACAAAGACCCTTCTATGTTTATGTTCCATCTGTTATTTACTTCCCTTAGATATGTGTACTGTATGATTTACAAACACGTTTCTAGCTACACCTTCATGTACGCACTTTCAGATTTAACAGGAAAAAGGAAAAATTATCACACTTACAGTACACATCCTGAATGGAGGCATTCATTCCCCAATTAGTTGGACAGATGGTAATTTGCAAACATAATGAAACCATAGACCCTATAAGATAACTGAAGAAGCACTCAATGACATCATCCACAGGTTTTCTGAATCAGTTTCAAGTCTAAATTTTTGATGCTCTGGATGATGCCACATTGGCTGGAACTAACTCCACCCAAACCTGGTTGATCCAAAAAAATGGCCAAGCAGGCAGAGCAGCAGGCCTGGAAACTACCTGAAACACTCCCACTTTAGCTCAGTTACCATAAGTAGCTATTTTTGCTTGGTTCATGCTAACCTAACCTGATGGTGATTAACATTAACTTGCATTCATTCTGATCAAATCCATGCATTTATTATCATGTTAGGTGCCACTATGAACAGAGCATCTGAACAGATTGCTGCTGAAACTGATAGGAGGACTAGCAGAGCTCTACCAGGACCCACGGGCCAATGTTGCAGGGTGTCAGACCCTAGCAACAGTTAGTGACCCATGTAATCAGATACCCACTGGCCAGTGGTCCAGTTTATCAACCTGGAAGGGTCCTCAAATGGTACAACAGGGCAAAGATTGCCTGACTGGACAAGTCTGCCGCTGTGGATGCTGCAGGAAGTAGTGGCCGATTAGCCAGAGGCTGCATGGTCAAGATTTGCCCCAGGACAAAGGCGACGAGCCACAGGCCATTCTGTGGCCTTCACTTCCAGAGCCAATCATGGATGTCAGTTAGTACAGTTAACAACACAAATAAGCATATATAAAAAATAAAAGTGGTCTCAGCTCATAAATCACAGCTTATGTGTCAAATTCACAGAAAATACTAAACACTAAGTAGCGATAGTTGTGACAGAAAGAAGTTAGCACCAAAGACTACTGACAGTTAAGAAAACGTTTCTCTAATTCAGCATACGTTTGTGGCTTTTTCATTTTACATGATCATGTACATAAAAATTCAATTCCTTTACAGTTATCTGAATATTGAATCTAATAAAGGCCAAAATCTTTTTAAAATTTTAGAGATCCTTTGTGTGCACAGCAAAAACCATCTACAACATCTTCAAACTGACAGACTGACAGTAACAGTAATCTATATTTTCCCTTCACAGATTAATAAAGTAATATTAGAGTGAAATGAATTTTAATAAGGAGATTATAGAAATTGTCTCACTTTTGGAGTCAGCCCTTAGTGGAGTTACACGTTTTTGTTGCTACCTGGATTGTCTCAGTTTAGCAAGCCAGTTTCAGCCCCTTGAACAAAAACACAATAAATTACAGGATAAAGATGTCAGCACTTTCACACTTAACTTAGTTCTCACACAAAAAAGGTTCAATGCAATTCAGTCCAATGCAGAATACTTTATTAATCCACTAAGTGAAATCAATTAAAGAAAAAGAGGGTTAGCAGTTTGCTGTGATTATGAAGCAGTTGCTGACAATAAGTCGACCGATCTATTAACCCAACCTTCCCCATCCCTTCATCCATTTTATAATAATTCAGTGATGATCAACCAGGCAACAAGAAAAAAATAAAGCGAATGAAAAGCAAGCGTTGGTTGTCAACATGTGTGCCGTTTGGAATTACTAATGTGTTATTTAATCAGATGGCACTGAAGTTGGTTTTAAATAATTAAAATAACTATAAGTGCAAAATAAATGTTGACTTAATATATTCATTTAATGTAGTTTTATAGGATGCTGACCTTGTTCCACTTGGCAGAATGATAATTAGCTGCTCAGAAATGTCCATTTACAAACAAGTATTCTCTCTGAATCATCCTGATATATTTATAATTATACCCAGTGAACTGAGTTCATTTTTCATCCATTGCTGTCTTTTCCTTTCCATACTACAGTATAGCCTTCCCTTTGTAACAGGGTGGTCAGCAAGAAGCACCTGGTTTGAATCCTAACTAATCTCTTTCTGTTTTGTAGGTTCTTCCAGGTATTTCATGATCATTCTTGTCTTTTAGAGTGAGTGTGTGCATGCATGCTTATTTGTGCTTGAGGCCTCTTTGATGGACTGGCAACCTGACCAGCGAGCCCCGCCTCTCGTCTGATGACAGCTGGGATGGACTCCAGCAGGTTTATATGGGCATGATTACTGGGGTTATGTCTGAGAATCTTGTTTTTGTGTTTGTGCAGGCGAGCATCATAAGTGCTCATTTCAGAACAGAGAAATCCAATATGCTACTTAGAGCTTTGCCAGGATAAATCTCCACTTATTAGCACGTCTCTAACCGTTGATTTCTGCTTGCACTGGTGCAGCTTCACCAGCAGCAAACCATCATACTTTTACAACAGTAGAGACACATAATTGTATCTTTAAAAGAGAAAATGGTTAAATTGGTTCTTTGTCATGTATTTATACAAGTTAGAAAAAACAGATTTAAAAAAATGCAATTATATTTAAAAGCATCATATTCATTTGCACAAAACTGTTTAAAAACCAGCATCATGTTTTTGAATGTGATAACACTCATGAGTCATGTTTTGGCTTTTTAATTTTTTAGCTTCATAATTTCGTTTTCTTCACTAAATTCAGTCCAAGTAAGCGAGCCAGCACTTTAACCCCTACCTAAACAAGTGCAGGATTCCTGCTTAAAAAAGACATACGCAACTCAAAATAAGTGTATCTCAGCAAGTTTAAGGTATTTTTGAATACATATGGAATCAAAATAATGGTAACATTAGAACAGAACTGTAAAATTAGGTATAAATAACACCACTCAAGGAGCATATTTGGATTCATGTATGACAACCTCAAGACTATAAAAACCATAACATCTGAACATTTCATGTACCAAGCTTGATTTATTCTATTCTGGGCTTTAACAGAGGGATTTAAAGAAGTATTTGATGAGGAACGTTCTAAACTGGCCATTTCGGCATATTTTGGCATACCACTGAGGTTTTTCTGGTACTCAACTGTGTAATGTCTTATATTTGGCAAATATGTCACTTAGTGTAATCATTTCTTTCAAATATAATTGTTTTTGGTTTGCTTGTATCAGGTGAGCTCTTCAGTGTAGGTATTAGACACCAAGCTAAAGGACAATTGTTCAGTTGGGTTTGCATGAGGCCGTATCTCAGGAACTGCTCAACAGATCTGAGTGACTGATGCTTCAACAAAATCTTCACAATCCAGTAGAAAAGATGGCATCATGTCATTTCAGGGATTAACCAAGCAAAAATGAGGAAAATAAGTCAGGTTTTGTATGTGCCTATTTGTAACAGCAATGATCAAACAGAGAAAAAATTATTTTAATTTTGTCACAGATACTTCAGATCACATGAATCAAGTGGAAGTTTTCAGTGGAACATGATTTATGTTGGTGAAACACCAAATCAGGTCAGGTCAGGTCAAGTTCAGAATTTTCCTGTCGAAAGTGAAAGTGTTTTCCTTTTTTCAACTGCTGGCTCAGTGAGATTTTCTCACAGTGGAGATAATGTGTGGAGTCTTTGCTTTAAACCAATAAAAGCTTACATTTGCAGCAGCAGCTGGTCGCTATTACCGGGTTTCATAAAGACACTGGATTCTCATGCTTGGTATTGGAGCTGTGTTTTGTTTAGGTGGTAAAGGTCTTTGTAGGGTTAAAACTAAGCTCTTTCATGTGGGATGAGTAATTAAAAATGGCTTGAATGATCTCAGTAATTCTGTATTTCTGATGGGGAGCAAGGTGAACAGCTACTTGGAGTTGGAGTCATAAAGGAGCTAATTTTTACCACCTAAAATGATTCAAACCTCATAAATTTTACAGCTGTTCAAGTGAATGCTGTACTGTAAATTTTTTACACTATGTCACTTAAGTATCAGACACATCCATCCATTATCTATACCTGCTTACTAAGGGCCACATGGTTCTCCTGGAGCCCATCACAGCTCTCTTAAGGTGAAAGGTTCAACTCAAACAAGGGTCAAACTGGGTTCATGTAACACTTTCTAATCTGAGGTAACATATATACATATACATACATACATATATATATATATATATATATATATATACACATACACATACA
>JAOWBL010045800.1:0-25336 GCA_028564865.1 Zenarchopterus dispar | reverse complement strand
ATATGTGTCTTATTATGATATTCATGTATATTTTTCTTGTGTTGATTTAACCATGAGGTCAAACAAAAGTGGCTGGTGCTGGTCAGTAAAAGAACTTTTTTTTTGCCGCCATGGGAGGCTTTTTCTGATGCCACTGAGAGGGCTTTATGAAACTATCCTTCTTCAGTAACACAATTAACTAAACATTTTACCTTGATTACGATTAATACTGATTATTTTTGGTTTAGTTGTATTATTTGCCCTCGTAGATTAATGACAAGGTTTTTCTTTAAATAGGCGGAACTATTGAAACTGGAATTATTGTATCATGAAATTGTAAATATTGTCGATTCAACATAAGTGAAGTGAAATGCTCACAGACAAACTATTTATGGTCATTTATTGAATAAATTTGAACAGTTGCAAATAAAATGAGATTTCTTTAAATTAAAACGTCTTATTGTCTAAGCTCACATTTTAGTTTCAATGTAAGTACAG
Organism: Zenarchopterus dispar; assembly: GCA_028564865.1. NCBI lineage: Eukaryota > Metazoa > Chordata > Actinopteri > Beloniformes > Zenarchopteridae > Zenarchopterus > Zenarchopterus dispar. The sequence continues at coordinate 24,859 of JAOWBL010045800.1, read as the reverse complement.
TTGGGTGTTTTTAAGAGAACACTGAAGTTATAGTTTCTGAATATTGGCTTTGATGAATTACCCTGCCCTAATTCTCCCTCTCTGCCACTGATGCTATATTGTCGCATTACAGTCCAGATTAAAATGCATTTCTTATTAAAAGTAGTTAAAGAGGAAATCAGGACAAAGAGATGGGGAAAACCTGGGTCGCCTGCACCTGGACTACTGCCTCTGTCCGGTGCATCTGCTCTTCTAAGTGAGGTGTCTACCTCTCAGCGCCAAAGCAAAGGAGATGAACATATAGCAACTCGCTACTTGGGACTTTTAGTTTTTTCTTCATGTTTGTATTTTTCAATCTAACTTGCAGTGATTGACGATGTATTTCCCCTTTCCCAGGTGTGGATTATCACATGCAGTTGCTCCCAAGCGCTCACCCCGCCCCTGTAAAGAGGACCAGCGGTTCCTACCGACAGGTACAATATCCCTGTCATGTTTATATTGTCAGCCTGCTCTTTGCACATTAGCCTTTAATGCGCTCAATACTGATGGGGAAGTGACTTAGGGCGATGTGTTTACATACTGCTCACTGGGTGCAGTACAGTACAGTGTGTCTAAGTGCGTGTGTGTGGTTTAAGGGATATTAAAGAAAGTGAATCCCTCAGGACTGAAGAAAGAATCTGTTTCTCTAGTATTCGGGTGGATGAAAAGCTTTAGGAATACACCACACCCTCTGTTTAAAGATATAATGTGTGTGGTGTAGGTGTGTGTGCATGTGTGTGTAGTATGAACTGTTTGCATCCAGAGTTCTCAAGAAAAGATAGACCAACATAGCTTATATAAACAAAAGTACAGAGAGGATGAAGATAACTTGAGAACCAAAAATTCTACAAAGGTGTGACAGATGTGCTCTGACATGCCAAGTGTGCGGTTCATAACCGGAATACATACACACCCTCATCCTTTGTGTTTATGCCTGAATTTGTGACAGTGGCCCCGCCCTTGTTCATCTGCTCTGGCTTTGTCTTTAGGAGGCCAGTCAGCCCTTGAACTTGACCTCCAAGCCAAAGGGGCTGGAGCTTGGGAAAACATCCAGTCCACAGAACCTAGACATAGGATCACTGGGGCTTCAAGGAAGCTACAGACCCAGAGATCTGCAGAGAGAGGTGTCCCACAGCCCGCCGCGATCCGCCCTCAGTGAGTTATTCATCCACTTTTACAAACATTTTAATTTACTGTCATTTCCTACTATAGTTGTACTGGAAAAGTTGGCTGGAAAATTCTTGTGATGACGCTACAAGCTGGTTTATTTGTTTCAGGGCTCTTCAAGAGTCTATAGCTGATACTTCACCTTCACTGCTTTCATGTGGATTTCTTCTCTGATGTTCTAGTTCAGTGATAACCTTCTGAATCACTTCTCTTAATGATGCTGCATTTTTGGTTTCAGGTTTTCTGGGAGACGGTGATGTGGTGAGCCAGGCCATCCACGATGCCCAGCAGCTCCTGAGGAATCAAAGCAGCGGAGGGAAAGAAAGGGAAAAGGACAGGGAGAGAGATGGTGGGGGAAAAATGGTGAGACAGTGTTGAAAGTGCACACACTAGTGGCCAGTAGAGCTGCAATGGATGAGCCATGGTCCGGAATGACCTCTCTCCCATCTGCATCTCATCACATGAGCCATAGATAGATTCTTTTTTTTGACTAAAGAAACAAAAAAGCTTTAAAGTAGCCAGTAAGGGAGCACTTGCTTCCCTTTCCTCGTGGTGCACGTTGAACCGGCACTTTGTTTCATTTCTGGGGAGGTTCACCTTGTTCTGCAGCGGTCCAAACATGCCAGCTCCAGCTGCAGCAACACTGCGTTGACAACTCAACCTGGAAGCATGAGTAACCTGATATGTGATTATAAGTCACCTTATTTAAGTAGACAAAACGGTCTCAGTATGCCAGCAATGGCACACAAGAAAGTCCCATGAATGTGCAGTATGTTGAGCTAGGCGGCACAGCTGAAACACCCCCCCACTGTGTTTCTGACCAGAGGAAAATCCTCAGAAACTTTTATTCCTGATAGGATTGATTTTTTTTAATGTGATTTAACTTCAGAACATCTGTAGGTTTTATTAAGTAGCTGAGATCTAGTGGTTAGTAAAGCAGATGAAATTAAGCAGATCTTATTCTTGATGTGTATTTTGCACTTTTAAAATAGTATTGTTATGTTATAAAATTATTCCGACATTAAGCCTTTTTAATGTTGAAAATGTTTTCACTTATAACTGAAAAAAAGATACCACTTCCTTTTTTTAACTTTACTGATCTGAAAAATGACCCTGTTCATGGTTCAAAGACTACCCACGATCTAGAAAAACCATAATACGTCTCAGCAGTTTCTGAATGCAAGTACAGAAATCAAACTGGGATGTAAAAGAGGAAGTACACTCTCAATTCTGACTTGAATGTATCAGGACATAATATAATTGTCTATTTTATATCTTTTCTTGTGGCGGTACGTGAAGCACTGAGTGTCTTACCTGGAGCTGACAATGGTTCAGCTTTCTCCCAGCTTCTCAGGGCAACTCGCATGTGAAGATGAACTCATCTCCAATCAGAATGAGGGTCTTAGAGGAGTGGACCTTGTACCAGATGCTAACTGCTCATGAGTACTTCATAAAATCCAAACAAAACAAAGCATCTCTTAACAAATGCATTGTGTGGGGAAAAAGCCAGTCCCCCTCCCTGCTTCCAGGGGGAACGTAGTAGCCAGACTTTTAATCAAATACACCAGATCTGTTGATTACTAGCAAGAGTGAACACCTCCAAAACAGTCCACGCTGTGGCAGCTTGCTGGTGTGAAGCGTTCAGGTGTGTGTTAACACAATGACGAGGGGGAAAGACATTAGCTACAACTTTGAGACCTTTACACACAGCGGTTCTGTCTTGAGGTTGTGCGCACAGCAGGCCAGAGCATCAGTGAAAATCTCCCACCTTGGAAGTTTTCTGTGTCTGGGGCATTAGAGAAACAACTGTTGCTGAATCTGGGAGATGTTACGAGGTGGTTTTCTTCCAATTCAATTCAGTTTTATTTATATAGAGCCAATTCACAACGAAAGTCGCCTCGAGGTGCTTCACACTGTAGGGTAAAGATAAAACAGTGTTACAAGGAAAATCCCAACAATCCAATGATCCCCTTTCCAACGTGGAGAACGTTTTTTTACCCGGACAAAGTTTGGAAAACACTCAAAGCAGTTGGCAATTCTCCCAGGAGGGGATGTGCCAAAATAATTCACCTCAAGAACTATACTTTGAACTTCGTAGACCCTTCATAGCACGTTAGATAATAAAATTCATGGCAGTGCATTTAGAATAAGACTGAAGAAATGAGGTGTGTTTAGAAGGTTCAACAGGAGAAAACGTCTTCTTTTTAAAAAAGAACATGCCAGTACAGCTTAGGTTTGAGAGGACGCCTCTGAAAACATCTTCAAACTTCAAAAACTATGTCTTTTGGATGGAGAAGATCAAAGGAGACATGAGGAAAATCTTTCATTATTGCAGTAAACGTGTGCAATATCAGTATTCCAAAACCAAAGAAAATATTGGAGAAAATGGTGGTCTTTTGTTTTCCAGATCTCATCTCTTCAGACTCTAAATGTCAATGATGTATTTGAGCACTCAGATGTAACCTCACTGCGAGACATACCAGTTTAGGTGCTGGTTTACATGGAAAGTGTTATGAGCATTGTGATGAAGAGGAAAACGAGACAAGTGAGGAAAACCTGGGCAAAGAAGTCCCAGGCCGGTTTGAAGACACTGGCTCCAAACACTAGAGTCTTTATTTATGTATCAGCAGTCATATTTGCATCATAATTTTCAAAGATGATATCACTCACATACGGTATGTTTTCCTAATATTGGGCAGCCCACGTAGAAATGTAATGATTTGGATTTGTTTTGCTGCCACAGGAAATGAGCATCTTGCACTCTGAGCTGATCACGAACTCCTCCACGTTCAAAGAGAGGGTTTTCTACAAGAAAATCAGTTAAATGTCTAAGGCTCGGTGAAATTTAGTCATCCAACAAGACAATGCTTCCAAGTAAAATAGCAAACCTACAGCTTGAAGGTGGGGGAAGAATTGATACGTTCCACTCGGCCAAAGTCCATAGCTCAACCTTAGAAGAGCATGGATGCAGCGATGTGGTGAAAGATTCCCTCCACAACTGTGGGAGAGACTAATAAATGACCAACTTGAACTTTTGCTGCTAAATGCTCTCTGTGCTACTGAATCTTGCAGGGTTCGTTTTTACACACACTTTTTCTGCTTTTTACCTTATTTTTTTGATGGCTGATGAAACTCTTCAATATGTGTTGTGTTTCTTTTCATCGGCAGTTATTCATAGCTAGTTTTAAGAGTTGCTAAGGGCGGGATGGTTTTTCATGTTCCACTTCCTTAAAACCAAAAGAGGACAAGAGTGGGAAGCAAGTACTGCCCTGCTCATTCAACCCTAGCTGAGAAGTTCTGCTCTTTCTTCCTCTGTCTGACATCTAGGGTGTCACGGAGTTCCAGTCTAGTGTGGGATTACAGGGAGTTGTGCTCCCCTGCAGGGCTAAACTGATGGAGAAACATCTCACATTCAGAGGAGCAGTGCACTAAGCCTGAAGATGCCTTTTATTCAAGTCATCTGCTACATCACCGTATAGATTAGAGGGTTTTTTTGTTTGTTTTGTTGCCTCATCAGAACATTTCAGAAGTGTGTCATTCATACAGCAGTTTATTGTAAACAAGTTTGTTTATTGTCTTGTTTTGGTTTATTGGGCTTTCCTGGGTTTGAGGTGGCTGAAGCTTTGCTCTCTGTGTCCTCCTGAGCAGCAGCTGTTGTGGCCTCACAATATCACAAAGGCCCCAGTGTGGCGTTGGCCGAGGCACCTGCCCTCCCACTTTCTCCACAGCAACACTGTGCTTGCTCGCTCTCTTCCTCCTTGTCCATGATCCTGCTCGGTGCTGCCTGTGGCGCGTCATTAACAGCTCTCCTGTTGGCTAACCTGTTTTGGTATTGCGCTCCGCTACACTGGGTTGATGTTTTACAGCACCAGAATAGATCATCGATAATGCACCGGCGGCGTGGTAGTTGTTGCAAATTCAGAGCTGCCACATTCTCACCTCGACCATGTCCTGCTTCGCCTTTTCGCCTCTCCCCCAACAATAAACACCATCCTTTATCCTCCATAGTGTTTTCATTTTCCATCTTTGCATTTACAGCACTAAAGTTAAAGAGCAGCTGATATGTGGAGCATGCCATGTCTTTACCTTAAATAGCCCTCTGAGAGACACATGCCTTATACCGTCGGGCTTCGGCTCATTGTTAGACTGCAGTCCACATTCAAACACGCTCTCTGTGGTGGATGTAAGGATTTTTCTGACTTTGTGCATCTTTGCCTGTTTTGTATTTACAGGAATATAAAGGTTCCCCGCGAAGAGAGCGAATTTCTCACTGTGAGAGGGGTGAAGAGAGACACGGCCTGCCATCCACAGAGGAACACCTCAGCAGCGACTCAGAAGGTGTGATGCTCTTCATTGCTGGGAACCAGCTACATCATTGTCAGCACCAGAACATGTTTTATTATTACCTCCTCCTAATATCACATCAGTGTTTAAATATTTAAAAAAAAAATCACCATTAACTTTGCCAGGTTTAGGAGCTTTGGGATTATGGGTAGGATATGTAATTCATAACAGAGCGTAAAATCCAGTTTTTGTGCATGACGCGAAATTCAATTGAATAACTAAATAATAAACAGATTGGAAGATTGAGAAATTTTAGGATATAAAAAAAAACTGTTTTTTTATCAAAAGGTGTACCATTCTTAGAAGAAAAGACAAACAGTGAGGAATAAGAAAAGCGGTCCAGTGGTCCGGTCCTAACCTCGTCTCTTCCAGGTGCCCTGCCGGTCTCGGTCCCCAGCAGCTACGCCGAGTCTCGGCCCACTCCCTCCTCTGGCCACATAAAAAGACCAATGAACGCCTTCATGGTGTGGGCCAAGGATGAGCGCAGGAGGATCCTACAGGCTTTCCCCGACATGCACAACTCCTCCATCAGCAAGATCCTAGGTGAGCCCAGGAGTTGGCAGGAGTTGGTTTGTCTTCATGTCTTTTGTTCAGGGGTTGTGTGGCATATGCAAGGCCACCAGACCCCCCCCCCCCCTTGCTTTTCTAGCTTTTTTTTTTTTTGAAGCCTGAGAAATTACTGGTGTTTTTAGATCCATTTAGGTTTTCGAGGTTTTAGGCTTTTTTGTTTTGTTTTTTACTTTTTTTTTTTTTTACAAAGTTAAAAGGCCAGTTTGGGCTTCTTGTATTTGCTCATGGGCAGGGCGAACATCTAGTGCTTGCTTCTTCATTTTTACCAGTTTGAAAAGGTCTTCACCGTGTCTGTGCAGCCTAAAAATGTGACCAGTGACTGTGCATAAGCCTGGATCAACCTGTCAGTGAAAAGATCGCGCTCTCACAGCCAGACAAAGAAGATGACGAGCTGAAGAAGGAGAACATGATTGACACTTTCGGTTTCCAGGAGATTGTTATACATCTCTACTTAGGTGAAACACTAGAAGAGCTCGAAACTGATTAACGCATGAAATGTTGTAGTAGCTGATCCAAGCTGATCTATCTCCAAAAACCCAGCTGCCTGCAGAAACCCGAAACCATGACCTGGTCTTTAGGACTGTATGGTTTAGATTATTGTGGCTCAAGAGTTAAAGTGCTCATCCTCCAGCTGGAAGGCTGAGGGTTTGATCATTTTCTCGCAGCCAGATGTTGGTCTGCTTAGACTCGGAGGATGTTAAATAAATTAGTGTGCAGCAGTCACTAAAATTCAGAATCTTTTAACTTGAATTATTTCCCACATTTGCTGGACATTTGACCAAGCGTAACATTCTGAAGGTAAATTAAAGGTTACAGTATTAAAACTCATCCTTGTGCAGTACAATCCACTCACTGGTTTTGCAGTTTGATTATTTACATTCCCTCACATAGTTTTCTTTTCCAAAATACAATTTTACTTCCCTTTTTTATTTTTGAGGATTTATTATTACATATTCAAGATACTTTGAAGGTAGTTTTCTTTTAAAATGGACAAAGTGGTATTGTCTTTTAATATCATAAACTGGAGCAAATAGAATTGTAGTTATTCATGTGGGTAGCACTAACAGTCTGATTAACTTACAAAGGAGGTTTATCATGATTGTAATATATCATGATCGAACACTTAAATCTACTGCCATCACAGAGAATAAAGCTCAAAGCATCTCTGTGGTTGCGTCGTGTCCACAGAAAAGGCTGCAAAAGAGTAAGAAGCATGGCTGAAAGATGATCGGTTTTCCCAAGTTTCAGCAGAGTTAGGACTGAGAAGTGACGACTACAAACTCGTTGCTGAGTCTGTGAAGGAGCCAGACGTGCACTTAAATCTGACACCAAACTTTCACTGATTTCCGTTTTCAAGTGAGCGTTTGGAGGTGAACTCAGATCTTTGTGTTCTTCCAGGCTCGAAGTGGAAGGCCATGTCCAACCAGGAAAAGCAGCCGTACTACGAAGAGCAGGCGAGGCTGAGCAGGCAGCACCTGGAGCGCTACCCCGACTACAAATACAAGCCTCGGCCGAAACGCACCTGCATCGTGGAGGGACGTCGGCTGAGGGTGGGCGAGTATAAAGCCATGATGAAGAGCCGCAGACAGGAGCAGAGGGCGACCTACATGCACAGGTAGGAAACAAGGTGCCGTGTTTCAAACGGTTTTGAGAATTTGTCCTTGAAGACAGCTACCTGTGGTTCTCCCTGACCTTTCTTTATTCATAAGGACACAAACAAACGTGGAGTATTGAAACCAAAGGGAGGCCATAGTCCAGTCTGTCCTCCACAGTGAACATTGGTCCTCACCACTGCTTCTAACTTCTTGAACTAGTTGAGCTGACATCGATGGGGTTTAGAATTCTGTGTTTTCGTCTGTTTTCGTTGACTCGCCATATGAATGTCCTCGTGTCCCCGACCACTTCTGAGGGACTAAAAGTTCAGTGTAAGACAACGAATGATTTCACAGAGGGATTTAAAACTTCTGTACAAGTCACACAACTGTTGATGAGCTTTGTCAGTCGGTAGCTCTTGTTTGTGTACGCTAAAATGTGAACAATGAAATTATTTCCTACAAAACAAACCTTTTTTGTGCTAAAGGTCCTTCCAAGACGGTTCAGCAAAATATTCCTTGTTGTGGATTGCCAAAAAAATCACATCATGTGGGTGTGGGAACTTTTTCTAAATTGGAGTGTTTCTATGAGGCATATTTTCTCTTCTCTTTTCCAATTTTCACAATTTCTAAGTAATGGAAGTGCCTCTGGTGTGCGTGGATTTGCTCTGGTGTGCAGTGAAGTGGGACAGTTGTCCTCTACATTGATGTGATAATGTTGTAAGTTGCTTATCATGTTTACCAACTTCATCAATTAAAAATAACGGGAGTGTTCCTCCTCTCTACCATCCTTGGAAGGAAACAGTCTCAGTCTTCCAGTTCCTGCAAACTGTGACAGTTAAGTTTAGAATTTGGACAGTTTAGTCATGTTAATATTTCTTCTTTTATTTTTTTATTACATTTATGATGAAACCATAACTTTGCTACCCATGTTCAACCTCTTTAATGATTTTTATTTTTCCAAAGGACTTCTGTTTTGGGCAGGTGGACAGGTCTGGTTCAGAACGGAGTTTAAGGAACATGTGCAGGAATGAAGCAGCTGAAGCTCCTCAGCTTCCTCGTGTGAGGGCTTTTCTCGGTCCCAGTCTCTGCCCCGTTTCTCACAGGACAAATATGACTTCTTGTCTTTCAGTCAGACGGAACCACAGCAGATCCATTATTCCCACAGCGATGGCCAGTACCCCGCCGGTGGCTCCGTGTCTGTCGCAAGCATACCATTTCACCCAGCGTTGCTGGAGCATTACCTACCACAAGCCCCGCCCACCCAGCGCAGAGTTGAGGGCCAGGCCACACCCACCTGTCTACCCAGGGACAGGGAGAGGGAACGAGAGAGAGAGCGCCCTCCTTACAGTGAAGGAGAGGAAAGTGATGCGGGAGAGAGGAGTGAGGGTGAACTGGTGCTCCTGACAGACTGAGGAGGAACGGGAAGAAGAGGCTCGGATGACGGGGAAGGAGTCAGAGGGGATGGTTGCTGGGCTTTAGAGGTGCTCTGCGCTGAATAGCAATCAGAACTAACAAACTGTGGGAGTGAATGAATGAATAAAGGAAAAAATCGTAACTGTCCCCCGGTAGAGTGGCTCTGTTCTCAGTGGACAAATCCTGCTCTACACTCAGAAACGCATCAAAGCAAGTTCAATCATTTTCCTCAACAGGTATTTCATGTCATCACCTACATTGTCTTATAACATTGTAGATAGAATGTAAAAAGCTTATCGTTTAATCCCTTATGCTTCTTGTTTTCCTCCCATGTTGACTTTTGACAAACAATAGGCCTGATAGAGATTGAAACAGCTGGAGAGTCTGAAAGGTTGTTTTCACCTGATGGCAGTTGAGAAACTGGAGTCTGACACTTTCGAGGCTAGTCAGAGGGTCAGCACTGCCCCCTTGTGATGAAGGCTTTTTATTACTCCTGCACAGTTTTTTGTTTTGTTTTGTTTGTTGTTTTTTTTTTTTTTTTTTACAAAAACTGTCCTGGTGATTGTGATTCTTGCTAGAACACAGACTGTTCACATCTTCCGGATGGCAGTCTGCCTGGCATTAAGATAAAACATGCCACATCAATACTGGTTTCCCTGAGAAATGAACTATTTCACTGAGTTCCACTCTCATAACATTTCAAGGAAGTTTGCCAAATAAGAGTGAAATTTGAAGCAGCAGGTTAACTCCCAGAATTACAGTATCTCATAATGACAGTACATTTTGTTGGACATTCAGGCTTTATGTTTACATTTCTTATCCAAGTAGAACATTTGGCATAGTTACAAAATGCAAAGTGGAAGAAAGTTGAATGGAAATGGACTCAAACAGGGATTCCCCCTCTGTTTTATCCCAGTAACGGTGTGTGCATTAATCTACCATTGCATTTGGAAATGCAGTTTACTGTCCCAGCCAGGTAATCCTGTTACTTTCTGTCAAAAAACAAGAACATCTCAGACGGTTTGGGAACGGTTGGTGGCACACGTGACAGTTACCTCTTCTAGCCACCTCAGTTTACAAAAACAACAACAACAACAAAACTGTCCCTGTGTTCACGTCATATGAATTCCATAACGTTTTCCACATTCTGTTTCACGACAGGAGGTTTGGTTGACGCAGCATTTGGAGAGTAAGTTGGATCAAATCTATCAGGATTATGTTTTCGGATATGACAGTAGCTGATTGTTTCAGGTTTTTGAAGTTAGACGGAAAAGTAAGCTTGAACAAGACATCTTTTAAATATTGAATAAAATTAGATGCATCATTTTTAGCTGGAATCAGGGAAACCTTTCAGTTGAAGCTGGCCATAAGGGGTGTGGTATTCGTTGAGCTAATTTACAGATCAGCATGTTTAGAGAAGGTTCTTCTTGGTGGGACATGGTACTAATGAAACTCCTGTAATCGATAATCGATCTCCAGACCCCCCTCGTCCTCATCTTTCCACGTTATGCTGTTCCTTTGAGCTGTGCTGGACATGCTGTGTTCGAGTGTCCTTTAATTCCCTCTCCACAGCATGGCGGGTTGACCTCAGTGTTGATTATTTATGTATTTGCTTCTTTGAGTTGTTAAATAAGTTTTGTTGTGTTGATTTTATCTGTGTAAACAAATATTTACCGTATTTCCTCTGCTGATTTTTTTTTTAACCTTGAAAAGTTAGGTGAAATGTCATTTAGATAAGCTGAAGTCTTTCGTCATCCTTTCTGTTTTTGTTAAGGCGTCCATCAACAAGAATAATAAGCAAAAAAATCTACCGGCTTGTATCCAAAATTTCACTAAGTTTGGTTTCTTAAATACTCAAAAGTGAACTTTCATTTGAGATCCTGCATGCTCAAATGTGGAGTTCTTTAGATGGGTCAATTTCTAGCCAGAGTTGAGTCACACAGCTGGTTCTTCTGGATGCAGCCTGTGACTTGGAGTAATTGAACATCAAATCATGGGGGGGGGGGCACGGCACACTCACTGGTCATCTTGAGAGCAAAGATATCAAAATCATCTCTGAACTGTTTTTAGGCTTTAGCTTGTTGAGCGATAATAGGAACCTTATAAGCACTTATTATGGGATGGGGATATATATACTTGATTCAGGAAATTGTAGATATATAATATACTTAATGCATACTGACTTGTTATAGCCGTATATATGTTCTCTGTGGTAACTGGATCCAGACTGGATCTGTTGACTCCATGAAATGAACCTGGACAGAGTTTAAAGGGTTCAAAATAGTGTTTGTTATCAGGACATGCCATGTTAGCTGAGTGGAGCATCACCTTTCTTGTGGTTTTATTTTCTTTGCAGGAAAAGAGGTTTTTCTTTTCCTGTAATAAAACTTACTAGGCTCAGTGCCAATGTTGCTAACACTTTAGCATATAGTAACAATGTTACTATGGGTTCCTAAAATAATGAGTGTTGTTAACTAGCTTCAGAGTCGAACTGTGAGTCATTCTGGGATCTCAGCTGATTGTTTTGGGTTAGGAGTTTATACATTTTAAATTCTTTCCCATTTCAAGGCCATCTAAAGTCAGCCCTCAGAGAATTATAACGCTGTCGTGAATATCAGTGTAAAGACAATGTTGATGTAAGAGAAGCACGGACACAAGCGAGGCAGCACTTTGCTCTGTTCCTCGTCACTGAGCCAGTGAGCTGTTTCATGCCTGTACGAAGCCGCATGTACAACCTGGCAGGCACCTTTCATATTGTGCATTTCCTGCAATTGCGTATGAAAATGTTTGCAGTTAAAAGGTCAGTGCTGTTACCTGTGTGAATGTGAGGCTGGTGTTTTTGGTGTCTTTGTTCTCAAGGTTACATAAACTTATTGACCAGTAAGATCATTTCAGTACAAAGGGTCTGTGCCTCAATAAAACTGCTGTGGAGTCCTCCACACCCAAATGCAAGGCTGACAAATCACAATGGCGGGAAGTCTCGTGCTAAAGATGCTGGAGTTCATGTACAGAGATGAGTATCAGAGGAAACTGTTTATCTTATTTTAGTGGAGAGACGTGTAGGAGTCACCTGTCATTATTCCTGCTGGTGTAAATATAGAAAGAGACTTTATTTTGTTTATAAGAGCTTGTATAATTTAAACGTGTACACTTGTTTTGTTTTTTTCTTTTTTGAATGACAATAAATTTGTTGCGATGTGTTTCATATGATTCTATAATAATTATGTGTCAAAATTGATCTGTGTCAGTTCCCCATGACTGCCTTGAATTCAGTCTGGACTTGCTGTTTTCATCCACCACTTCACCTTTTTTTTGACAAATGGAGATCAACAAGGGGGGCTGCACTCAATGTGTACTACAGCTAGATCAGAAGTGTCTTTTCTGTTTAAATCCATTTCCTTGCACAAGGTTTAAGACACATGAACATTAACGTAAAGACTACTTTGATAACTGGAGGGATTAAAACAGCATGAAGGACCTTTCGTCGTTTTTAGTTTAGTGGACTTAGACATCAGGCATGGAGTTGAAATCGTTTTCACATTATCCAAGATTAGTTTCATTTCGATCACGTTTGCATACATCTCACCACGCCTCTGCCGTGATGTCCACTGCAGCTCCGTGAGCTACTTTCATGAAGTGACAGTTCCGAATCACGAAATTGCCACACATAAGAAACCTACAGAGAATCTGCCTTCATGAGCTGGTGCAAACATGTGCCAAGTTTTTAAAATGTTAACATTTAAACGCTGAAGAATCTAGTTACAGAAGCAACATGCAGTTGTTGAGAGACACAGCTAGGACGGGAGTCCAAACCTACTTAAGCTGGTTTTTGCAGACTCCAAGCACAGCTAGATGACAACTCCTCAGAGTGGGCAAATATTTCCTTAAATGAAACAGAAATTTTAGGGTGGGAAAAAGAAAATTGTCCTGTTTAAAGGTCAGCTAGGTTGGTACTGCCGTTTGCTTTTTAGCCCTGTTAACATTTGTAAAATTGGATCAAGTGTAACGAATAATCCATCAGCATGTAATGTAGTTAAGTGATCTGGATTGTCATTTCATTGCTTCTAAAGCAAATCTTTAAGTCTTATTCCGCAAACGGACATACTGCACATGCAACATTTTTCATCAAATAACTAACCTTGTTGGAAATCATAGCAGTTGACTTCAGAGATCATTTTCTCCCACTGCAGCTGTATAAAGTTGCTTCTGGTTGGCACAAATAAGTCAGACGTTCTTATCAGGTGGTTGTGACTGTGGCCAGGAAAGGAGACATGGAAACGTCTGCAATTTGAGATGTTCCAAGTTATGGTGAGAGTCAGCCGGATGTCCCAAAGCAAAGGTTCTCTGCTTCTTTCATCCATCAGGGCTGAGACACGAGGCCGCCCGGCAGTAAGACACTAACGTAGAAAAAAGGTGGAGCATCCGCACAACCTGTCGTTTCAGAGTCCCATTTAAGACCAGAGAAATCAAAGATCACTCAACCATTTTAAAATAATTTTTTACTCTTTAATGGAAATATTTACTGGCAAATATTAAATAATTCATGACACTTACATAGTGTGTGATGGATCGCTGTACAGTAAGCTTTTCACAGTATTTCTTACAGTATTTACATCCTCCAATGTGCCACACACTGGATGAGTACATTTACAAAGTCACATCTGCAAGCTGGGTCCCCGAACACAGCACTGTACAGTTCAAGTCAAAGTATTTAGAAAAAGTAAATATCAGCCTACAAAGAAAAAATATTCAGTTTTCTGAACAGTGTTTCTTTAAATTAAATTAGTACATTCACACAGAAAAAGTTAGATCTCATGAACTGCAAAGCAAACTCTGAAGCTAACGATTCATGCGTTATTACAAAAAAAATAAAGATAAGAAATGCAATGTTAGATTCAAACAATAAATACAAATAAATTGCTTTAAACAGGGGAAACATGACAATGAGATCTGACAGTCAGCAAAGAGCAGCAAATAAGTGGAATTAACAAAAGCAAAGAAACATTTCTACTGGTCCTCTGAAAGCGAAGGTTTTCAAGACCTTTACTGCAGCATCATTAACTTCTCCTGTGGCTCGGTTCCCTCAGCCACTGGAGACATCTGTGCACCTGAAACTGCCCATCATCACATTACTGATTCCAAGAAATAAACAACTGGACTGGCAAAATACGCAACATTTTGCATAATCCATGGTAGAAAGTTTTCAGAAAGTGAACGCGTCAAAGTTGTCTAGCTGTAACTTGATACCAATCAAGCACAACTGACAGGTCCGGTGACTGATGTGAATATGAAAAAAAGCATTATTGTAGTTGCCAATATCAGGTCAGTGTGATGACTTTATTTAGCTTTAGAAAATGCAATAATCCCAACCGTTCCCATTTGAGGAGGATTTTGGCATTAAACTTTCAGAGAGAGAGATGACACAGCGGCTGAGGTGGCCAGTGGTTCAAACATGTGCTAAAATAGCAATGCTTTTGTTTTATTTATTTATTTTTTCATTTTTGGAGGACTTCAGGTTTTTGTGGAATGTATTTTAAGCTCACTGAGTTACATTTTTTTTTCTGAGGTCTTCAACATCAACTTCAGCATTAGACCTCCTTTCAGAGAAAACTAAGTACAAATGAGCCACCTCTCCTCGGGAAAAAAAAAAAAAAAAAATCTGCCGGCAGAGACAGCGTCTGCTGCGAAAATGGACAGAGGAAGTTGAGTGCAAATGCCCTTTTCGTCCAGAGTGGATTCCTAGCAGGGCACGGGGATTGTGCATTCAAGCAGCAACTTCACTCATTTGGCCTTTCAATGAAAAATCTACGAAGCAGATTCTTCTACAACCCATCCTCCAACACTGGGACTTCATTATTCTAAAACAGTAAACTTTAAGACAAAACTGTAGGTGCCCTTCCTGCTGCACATTACCATGCCACTGTCTAAAAAGGAGTTCTGGTTCACCCTCTCATTTCCACAGCCACACGTTTCACCCTTCATAGCGTTTTGTAAGTCAGCTACCTCGAAGGAAAGTTAACATCAGTTTCCTGTGACGAGCTGCTGAATTATTAGGCCCAGTCAGTTACATGACACCTGCAACGCAGGACAGAGGTCAGTGCTCGCCGGCTCCCTCCTCCAGTAGCGCTCACCAGAAATGACACATTCTGAGGGTGAGGAGGCTCAAGCAGAAGATCCATCACTGATCTGGACAACGGCAGACCTTTTCAAATTGCATGTGGCATTTAAAGGCAGACAAATGGTGGTTGAAAATGCTGAAGAGGCTCCTTACATATCAACAAGCTGCATAGAAGAACAGACTACCTGTGATCATTCATTTACACATTTTCCACTTTCATCTTGCCCAGGATCACGGGGAGTTTGAGGGATGATGGGGAGTCTGCCCCAGCTCTTTTTGTCCAGAGTCAACTCCCACTAGGGTAGGAGGTGGTAGAAACCCTGGATAGATCACTAGTCCTTCAAAAGAAGACTGTGTTGTTACCAACTGCACAAACTTGCAGCAGAGGCCTGGCTCTCTCCACACACCTTCTCATTATCAGAAACATCAATCACCCCTCAAGTTCTGCAGTTTCATTCAGAAAAAAGGTCAGAAACATTGTGGATCACTGAACTTCACGTCCTGGTGTCAGGGATGAGAAGAACAGAGCCGGGTCAATGTCAGAAATTCATATTAGGAGTCTTTAAGCAATTTAAAAAGGTATTTACTGTTAGCTGCGACTTCAGACTGTCAACATACTAGAGCAGAGAGGAAGAAAAGAAGAAAGAAAGAAAGGAAGAAAGAAAGAAACAAAGAAGAAAGAAACAAAGAAGAAAGAAAGAAAGGAAGAAAAGAAGAAAGAAAGTAAAACAAAGAAGGAAAGAAAGAAAAAAACAAGGAAGGAAAGAAAAAGAAACAAAGAAACAGAAAGAAAAAGAAACAAAGAAACAGAAAGAAAAAGAAACAAAGAAAAGGATTATATTTGGTAATATACTTGAACTTAGTGGGAGGTGGAGGGGACGTGTCCATCACAGAGACAAAGTCACAACAATAACAGAACAATCTTGCACGGGGAGATGGAAATATATATAAACATAGTGGCTTGTACCACCTGACAAATTTTTCATCCAAATTATGGTAGTTTGTGCTGATGTTGATCAGAAGCCACTTTTTTAAAGAATCAAGTTCTCAATCTCCTTCTGCTGTTAGCTTGAATAAAAAATACAACATATGTACAGTTTTTAATCCAACTTTTACCACAGTGACAGACCTAAACAGACAGGCTTCCCGAGAGATGCAAGTTCAGTCAGATGCTGACCTCAAAATAAATACACACAAGCATAATTTCACACTTCAGGGCAAATAAATATTACAATAAACAAGTTCAACTGATGCTCTGTATGACCTTGATGGAAAAGTTTATAGAGTTTTCTAAGAATCCTGGAAATATTTGGTGAGGTTTGTGCTTCCTACAGAGACTGTGTTGAATGTTTTTTTTTTTTTTTTAAAGCTACATGTTTTCCAGGAAAGTAATAAATGATCTTACATGGCCCCGAATTTTCCATTCCTGCCCCCATTTTGAAAGATACATTTAACCAAAGAAATAATTTCTATAATGGCAGATTACAAAACAAAATCTGTCAGGATGAGAATGGTGCTGGATTACAGTGTGGGGCAGAGAGGAGACTGATGCTGGCAGCCTGTGGAACAGGTGCCACTCTCACAGATGAAGAGTTATGAGGGAAATGGGTTGCTGGGAGGATGTCAAAAATTAAAATAGAGACAGGGCTGACAGAGACGGAGGAGGAAGCAGGAGAGCTGGCAGAGGCTGCGATTTTCCAAGATGTCTGGAAAGTTTAAATGGAAAGTCAAGTGCAATGGGTCATAACCATAAAAGTAAATAAGGTGTAAAATCGGCTTGTACCAGCGTGCACACAGCTTAGGCTCACATTTAGCCTCTCTTTTGCCATCACCATCTCCCTCCTACGCCAGCACAATGTGAAAACTGAGCACAAAGCAACATTCAGCAAAGGATCCCGCTCTGAGGAGTTGTTAACCTGAGATGTCTAATAGCCATTACATCCTTACACAAATAAACACATGAATGCACATTTAACTACCCTCTCTCTGTGTGAATTTTGTAACTCAACGGTGATTCACCCACGGCCATAAAGACAAGTAGGATCTAGCATCAGCAGAAACAGCAAAAATAAAACCAGGTGAGCAACTAACAAACACTGGAACAGATGTTCTGGCTCAGTGCAGAAACACAGCAGCTACTAGTTGTTGGTTTAGAAAATGGAGAGAAAAACACCAGAAGTCACACAGGCCAGAGCTACAAAAGGTAAAGGATCAACAGGCAGCCGGTGATCTCAGTGCACACACCCCAAACATACTGCCGAGAAGGCTGAAAAAAAGGCTCCTGAAATCCTTTTCTACCTCTGATGATGCCATGTAACTCAGTGTGCTCACTCTGGGAAAAGCGAAATGATTGGATTTTATCAACATAAATTAAAGACACATGCAGGCTAACAGAAGTAATATTATTCTTTAGCTGTAGTCGTGACAGACAAGGAGGTAAGTTTGAAGGAATGAAAGTAATTGCGCTTGTTGCAGAAAAGGAATGCCTGGTAGACCAAGCAACGGCCCATCAGCACCTGGATGGCTGCCTCGCCCTGCAGGAAGTCCCAGTTTTTCACCTGCTGCAGCTCCCCTCCAGTCTTCTCTCCACCTTCTTCTGGACTCCTCCGTCTCCTCTCACTCTGGAACTTGCATGGCCATCACCGCAGGTTTAGTCTTGAAGTACTGGTTGAAACGAAGCACAGCGTACCTGTGAGAGACAAGAGCAAGATGGTGGTGACTGAGAAGCGAGTAACCTACATAACCTTTAATACTGGGGAGTGGGTGTGGAGTGGGAATGTAGACATTTAGGACAGACTTCTTTTTCTCCTGAAACTTTACAAAGAAAAATAAATGAGTTCAAAAACAGAAATATATCCATTTGGATTATGAATTCAGTGGAAGTTTAAATTTAAACTTCCAGCAAATTGGGAGGCATTGTGAAGTTGAGGCCTCGACATATCCCTTGGAGCCATTTCATTGGAGGAGTTGAATCATTTTACAAGCTACTGAGAAAAGCAGCTGATTTGAAGCTGGATCAGCAGAAGCTGGAAGAAGAATCAAACTTTCAGGTTCAGTTGAGAGGACTAGTTTTGGGTGGTCACACATCCGGGAGACAGGTCTACAATGACCTGAAGGCCACTGAACACCTGTGTGACAATCTGAATTTAAGCGAAAGCTTCATGCCCCCCCCAAAAATATTTTAGAGACTGAGGAATCATTTATATCGGAGACATTTCACTAGTGATTACAAGTCTTTTTGGAATGGTAGGTTATGATTCTTCCTTTAAATGTCCAATGACACATTTACCTTGTAGGGTAAATGTCGTTAAGTGTTACAAAAGGAATGCAAGTCATTCTGGATTTTGGGTTATTAGTTTTCGTCTGCCTCAACACTTCTTAAGCTCTGCTGATAGATCCTTGTTAGAGAAAGGCTTCGACTCATGGCTTACATAACATCCTACACTAGTGGGGGTTAAGGGTTGACACACACAAGCACATGTGGACACATGCGGGCACAAACACACACCTGACACTTTCACAAATTCTCAGACCAGAACTTACCCAAGGAAGTCAAAGTCAATGGAGGAGTATTTGGCTTGGATGAGTGCCCAGAAACCCCAAAAGAAGTGAGAAGCCTTGAGAGAGACAGAGGCTAGATATCAGATGTGGTGCTGTAACGTGAGATGCTGCAGGTAATGAGCATGTAAGAGATGGTGTGTGGATTTGCCAACATCTTTCCCCTCACCAGAGCAAACTTGTTGACTTGTACATAAAGTGTCTCCAGCTCTCTCAGGCTGACCTCCTCTGTTTTTTTGGTAAAGAGTTTGTATGCCATCAGGTATTCTTTAAGCCAGTCCATTTGCATCTCCCGACTAGGGTACAATCCATAGTCCAGCTCTGCCATGCCTGCTCACACACAGGAACATGCGGTCAGAAAACAATTCATTCTACTCTGGTAAAACATTACCTCTCGCATGCAAATTGTTCCATAGTTTGCAAACCTGCAAATTCGTTAAAGTGGTTCCCAATGTCGAATGCTTGATAGTTATAGCTGGAGTATTCATAATCTATAAAGCGAACATGACCTGAAAGACAACAAATGGACACAACAAACAAAGTGAATAATTGTGGATTTTCTTTTTCCTTTGCAAATTTCAACCCCAACACAACCCTCTAGAGCAGTGGATCCCAAGTTTTACTGAGAAAAAAACAAAACCTTGTTCATTTTATCTAGATGTGGCACTTACATTACTGTGACTCAGAGACAGCTTGTCTGAACTATCACACAGTGAAAATGCGTATTATTCATTCCAGGTCTGGTTTTGGAAGAAATGGGAAAATGTTCTCCAGGCCAAACAGAACAAAGGACCAAACATTTCAGTTGAAATAACTGATAAGATAACTTATTTGCACCCCAAGTCTAACAGTACTGTCCCTGCTAATTATCTTTGGTCTGGAAGAAAAGTAGGAAGTGAAATCAGAGTTATGACACAATCCTTTCACCTTCAGAAGGGGATGACAAACAGAGAGAGGCCACCTACCATCTTTGCTGTTGTAGATGATGTTTTTGCAGAGCAAGTCATTGTGGCAGAGCACCACAGGGGAACCAAGTGTGGAGAGATGCTCCGTCATCCACATCATCTCTTCCTCCAGCACTACCTTGCTGGGAACCTCCTGCTGGATTCTGGACAGGGGATGAGAGTTTTTTTCTTTTGTTTTGTTTTTTCTTAATTGAAGTGAAAACAACTGAGAAGAATATCCACATGCCAAATTCCATAAGCCTGCTTGTTCACACATCATACTGCAAGGCCACTATAACTGCACTACCGGTTCTTTTAAGGTAGTTTAAAAATGTGACAGAAAATATCTGATCCATCGTTGTTGCACTTTAAATAGCAGTCATGCATTTCCAGCATTTGTACTGATGCAAACCGAAGTCCTTTTGAATTTACATGAACTTTACACAGGCCCACTAAGAACTTATGCTTCTAACAAATATTAAAGACAATTCAAATGATACTCAGTCAGATCAACAGCAGACTAGCTTAAAATGGTCTAAGAGTGATATTACAGGCAAGTGAACAAATAGCAAAGGCACTGAATTATTATCTCAGCCAGCCAGGTCCTGGGTGCTGATCAAAGACCCCTGTGATGATTGTAATGGGCTTATGGAACTTAATCCACAGTCAGCCTGAAGTAGGATATGAGAGGAAGTGGGGCAGGAGGCTGAAGAACACACACACATACATATATACGTGTATATGTACGTACATATTATATATATATATACATACATACACACACACACACACATACATATATACACATACATACATATGTATGTATGTATGCATGTGTACATATACATATATATGTATATATACACGAGAGGAAGGAAAGAAGCAGGATCTCACCTGAAGTTGGAAGCTTGCTCGGTGAATTCTGTGGCTAAAAGAGAAAAGTACTTCCTCATCTTGATCCAAAGGTTGGGTTTGGGGATGCAGCCATTGTGTGCATGGATCGCATGAATGCGAGCCATTTCTCTAGCTATCAGTCTAATATGAGAAAAAAATAGAAGTTATGATTATGATTAAACATGAAACGATAGATCAACTATTTCAATAGATTTAAAATATTTGCAAAACAGGATGAGAAAAATGCATCTTGATCAGTTTAGTATAAAACTGAAAAAGATCAAATTGCAATTAACAAATATAATATGTTACTAGTATTTGGTCTAGCTGGCCAATGAGCTGCTCTTCCTCATAAAACTTTCTGGAAATTTCTCTTCATTGCATTTTATTACAGTATTTATACCATTAAGTTCAGGTTATGTGTGTATAGCATCAGTTCCTAACAAAAGTCATGTTGTGGTATTTTACACACAAAGTAAATAGAGTAAATGCAGCCAATTTAGACACACTCCAGCTTAGTCCAATTACAATCTATTTATTCAATCCAATTCAAATACTGCATGTATGAAGATGCCACAACAAACTTTAAAGCCTCATAACACTAGTTCATTTGGCAGTGTTGATTATTTTCACATTTATGAGCTAAATCAGTGATAATCCTCAAACGTCCCCTGACTCCATTTTCTCCTGACCTGAGTATGGTTGGATCCCTGACATCTTGAGGCCCCAGAGCGTCTCCCTGCATGAACTCATAACAGATGCCATTTAGAAAGGTGCAGTAAAGGCGGGGAGCGCAGCCGTTGGCATGTAGCACCTGGATCAGAGGCAGGATGACCAAAGAATTTAACAGGAGAGGCAGAACCAGCACCTTTTGACTAAATAAGGCAATTTCTACACATCAATGCTACCTGGAAGCTTTTGAGCTCATTTTCCCTGTCCACAATCAACTCTGTCTTGTTCCCGTACACTCGGACAAGGATGACATCCTCGGGACTGTCATCCACATAGCAGCCCACTAACTTGTTGGTGGTTCCATCGGTGAAGAACTAGAAGAAAAAAAATAAAGAAGACATCTTAATTAATTATACACTACCACAGTGCTTTCCAGGAAGACCTTTGAATGTCTCTGGTGTTTTGATCAAACTATCATTCTCTTGGGTCAAAGTCACTCAGTTTTTCCACAGTTTTTCCTTGAGACAGATGTTACATGTATGCATCATAGAGGAATATCTCAAACCATTATGACGGTCTTTTCACTGATCCATGCATATCACAGATATTAACAAAGGCATCAAGATGCAGTCAAATGAGATGTAATGTATGCTGTTAAATACACAAACTGTTGGTAACCTTCCTTAACAACAAAAGTTCTCTCTGAAATAAGCTCAAGATGGCAAAATCCTTCAGTTTTGGTTTAAAATATTTTTATTAGAACAGACACAAAGCTTTTCAAATTTCCCGATAAGACAATTTTACGTAACCCAACAAATAAAAACAGTAAATATAAAACCCTTAGAGTCAACCCAACTCTGAAATACATATTTTTAAGACAGTGGAATTAAACTCATTCAGCCTCAATCATGATATCTTCATAAATCTACGAGTAGATTTCAACCTAAAATCACCTCCTTACATCATCTCCTGATTCACAAACACATAACACTAACATTTAATCGTAGGAACTTGTGTATGTTTATGACTGCAGAATGAATGCCAACTAATACCCACTTGCACCTTATTAACATAAACCCCCACCCAGAGACCTCCATATAAGGAGATGTCAAGGTGCATCCTCAACCCAGCGCTATGAAGCAAGGGAGCTGTGACCCTCCTTGATCTTGCCAATACACAGTCACACGGTTTATGCAGTCGTCATTAGTTCCATCTGTTTGAATGGATTCAGGCAGGACATATGACCAGTGCATTCAGATTTTTATTCAGCAAATAAATATCAATGAATGGAAGGCCCTAGTCGGTTTAGGCGTTTCTGTATGGATTATAGTAATGTCATATTTGTGTATAATAAAATAACTTCAGACATATATATCTTGAGATTTATTACTATTTTCAAAGAGCTTTCAATTTTCGTCTGTTTGCTACAATAGCTAGCACTCAGATGCAGGTGAAGCTGTTTTAATCATGTAAACGTCCAAGGATCCAGATCCATACATTGCCACATCTAATCTATGTGAAATCACATACAAAATTAGCTGAATGTGACCGAATAATTTCAAGCAGATTTAAAACAACTGACTGTAGATGTGTTAACTTACTGAATCATTCTGGTTCATCTCTGACATTGATGACCTGTTATGAATGCTTCCTAACATAATGTTTCTGTACTTTATTCCTCTTGTTTTTCTTTTTCTTATAATGGAAAGTATAATTCATATTTTTACAACCCTGTTCATTATCCTGTAGCCTGTCATGACCAGAACACCCTTATAAAATATTAATCCTAATGAACAATGTTGGTCCTGGATAGAAAAATTCGAGGCATCCACCTTGAGAAAATTCCATGCTGCTTTTGTTTTCTGGGGAACAAAATTGTATTTTTTCCAAGCACGGAAAACAGTATTTCTGCAGTCTGCCACAATGATGTGGTAGTTGCTCCATCAAAGCTCACGCATCAAGTAAAAGCACCTGAAGCTGAGGAAGACCCAGACAGGGTTCACCTACCTGATGAATGTGTCTGATGGTGCCCTGACTTTGGGGCTCTTAGCTTTGAGACCACTTGAAACCCCTAAATATTGTTCAATCCAGTTTACAAACATATACAAATGGTTTTTTGATGTTTCCCTGAATTAATGTTACATCTCATTTGTGCTCTTTTTAGAGACCTCTCAAACTACAAACCTTTTTTTTACTAAGCAAATTTGCAAGAAGGGGAAATGGGCCAACAGGGGAAATCGTACAGCGAGTCCACATAATTCCTTCTTCCACTGTTCTGGCCCATTTTGTATCTCTCTTTCCCATCTCAGGAAGAAGTTTGTTCCACAGTTTTCCTTTGGCGCTTTCATACAAGTCAAGTAATTGGATTGAAATAATTAAAGGCCAAGTCAATTCTAGGTGCCCTTATATTTACAATTTTAAATCAAACGGTAAATGGTCTACACTAATATAGCCCCTTTTTAACCTCATCTACAAAGCACTTTACAAAGCCTTTCTCATTCACACAAATATGCTCATACAGTGCTTCTATTGTATTCTATATGTCGTCTACATAAAGTAGCACTTTGTTTCTGCAATCATGACCGAACATATCGGAGGACAATAAGGTGTTTAATGTCCTGCCCACTGATTTGAACAGCAACCAATGCTTCAGCATCAAGCAGGGAAAAAGGTACCGATCCATCCTCCTGTGGCAAAGACAATGACAACATACATGATGCCTGCATCTCTCTTTTAGCCCAGACGCTCACTCACACATATCTGGCATTCCACACGTAGCTCACCACAAAGATGGGCGCACAGGCATCCCTGTTATGACCGTACATACACAAACATACATGCCTTCCCTACCACATGACTGATCCCTTCTGCCCACCACACAATACTGCACTAAGACCAGGGACCAACACATCAACAGACAGCGATAAGCTTGGACTTAGACAAAGGTAAACATTCAGCCATATACTGTTCACATGAAACCATGACAGTGGCAATGTTTCGCCTCCCGTCGGACTCAAAAAGTATTTTAGCTTTAGTTTCACACTTTCCCAACTCTTCTCAGTTCTAACCTGGTCCATTGCTGCAATGCTAGTTTTGCAACTAGAGCTATACCCTGAAGAGTGGGGTCACTTGAAAGACGTTTTCCCTCTCTGGTCAATAAAAGTCAAGGCAAACACGTTACCGTTCTTAGCAGCTGCTCTGTGTGGGTAGCTAGGGCATCTCAGTCCCACTGACATTAGCTGACAGGATGAGGCAGCTGAGCTGAAATTGTGATAATGGAGGGTCAGAGCAATAAAAAAATGTTATCATCTCTTCTGTCAGCGCAAATCAAACACCTCTGACGTGGCTGGCACACATGAGTCACCTGGTCAATTCACCAGGTATCAATGACACATCATCACATCATATATGTCCTCATGGTCTGGTTCTGACATAAAGACGTCACTTCAGTTTTGTAGAACACTGAGCTTAATATCAGGAATGAGTACAATTAAAAAAAAAAAAAATATATATATATATATATATATATATATATATATATATATATATATATATATATATACACA
>JAOWBL010045780.1:0-25339 GCA_028564865.1 Zenarchopterus dispar | reverse complement strand
ATAAAGAATACAATACTACAGATTACATTCATTTAAAAGGAAACAAAGGAATGCCAGCAACAATCTGTAACAGACTGAATACTGGACCTTTCTAAAATCCACCGTTAAAATATTGAGGGCTGGTCTGCCATATGGCAAAGATTATCTATGAAGCAGAAGACTCACTCCACCCCCTGCGACACTTACACACAAAACAGCAAAGTGATAAGGATAAATTAAGCATGCAGAAGTGAAGGATGTGCTAAAAGTTACCTTTACACATGGGAGTAATGAGGCTGATGTGAGAAACGCTGTCTCCAAATTTTCCACCATCATGGGCAACCACCCAGGACCTAAAGGGAAAAGACTGATTTAAAAATCAATTAACAAAATCAATTAACAAAAGAAAGAAACATGCTAAATAAAAATATTAATCCTTAAATTAACGAAAATGTAAATAACTCACAAATTAATCCAATGTCAATTCAGACAAACAGAAAAATAAAATCTAAACAATAGGCCCAAAAAAGAAAACATGTTGGCCTTCAGTGAATGGCCAGCTTCGGGGGTATATGATTCTCCAGATAATACACATGAGTGCAAGAATGCTATATTAAACACTATTTAAAACTAAAAGAAGTAAGAAAGGAAGGGTAACATGGATGCACATGTGGGTATTAAAACTATAAACAGACACCTATCCATTCTTTGTTGTTTTTTTCTTATTGTTTATTATTTTGCCATTTTATGCTGCATTGCTCTGTATGTTTGTTGTGTCTTCTTGTACGGTTACCTTGGGTACCTGGAGAGACACCTTTAAATATAGTATATTATTATTATTACCTATCAGGAGGAATCAGGACTGCAACTAACCACTACCCCTATTAACAGCATTTATATACTATATCAGGAATGCAGAACTGAGGCTTGCTGTGCAAGCCGCTTATTGTGCAACATGGAAGCTGGAAGGGTACAAAACTGTTGGCTACATGGGGTCATCAGCATAAATATCTCTTTTTACATAAAAGTGGTGTTTCAAGGAAACAAAAATGGTTTTGAGGCATTCATTTGCACTATAATTCCAAATTAGACTTCATTACTAAAGGACAATCAACTTGGGGCCAGTTTTTTACTAATCACATTGCAGTAAACACTGTGTCTTTGTCAGATAAACATTTGGCATTACAGCAAATTAAAATTGTGTCATATTTTTAATATAAACTCTGGATACTGTCAGCAGTTAAGGTATTACTTGAATTAAATGTTTCATGCTCACACTCAAAAGCTTTCTTCAGGAGTTATTTAGAAGACTGCACTTCCTCCTCCTAATCAAGAACATCAGTCTCATGGGAAGTTTGTCAGGTACAGTTTTCCAGCTCACGCTCAAGTTGTGCGTTGCACGTTGAATTGTTAAATTCTGAAGACTCACTCAGCACGTTATAATCAAGTCTGAGAGGTATGTTAATGAAGAGGCAATCACAAGGTGAGTGCATTTTGTTGTCTGGCTTCTCTCCATTGCATTGACATTACTGTAATGTATTTTACAAGATGCCTAGCATCCAATAACAAAACCTTTTTTAATGTAATTCAATATTCCATATTTGATTAGGTTTGATTAAAAAGGCCATAAGAATATATACTTGGGAATGGGGAAAGAGGGAAAGAAGTATGAATGATGCAAGCATACAAGTGAAGCGGTAGGGTTAACATTGTCTATTCTGTCGACATTTGAATGTTGCTGTTGATTCTGTTTAAAAGAAACAAACAAGGGACGAGATTTATTCCAAATGAAGAGTCAGGAGCCCTGATTTATCAAAGTCGCAACATGACAATGCACTCAAGATTCATTACTTTTTGAGTAGCTATGAGATCCTGCACTCCTTCAGAGCAAAAGTACCTCAGACATCTTGAAGATTAGTCTTTGCCAAAGTTCTGTTTCAACATTATTTTTATAAATTTGAGTGTTTTTGGATTAACACAGCAGTGCCAAACAACATGATCCACCAGTTACTTTTGTGAGGGGCTCCAGTTAACAATCTATTGCTCCAAACATCATTTATTCTTAAAATTCTGACACTTCATTGGACTTCATTATCTAAATTGACTGTCAACCTGGGCTCAGGTTTTTTCTAGTTATTGGGATAAAATGTTGCAACCTTGGCACAACAAAGTAGAAGTGCTTACATTTATAGTTTTCTTTTTATCAGACAATCAAGTTTTTGGAAGAGATGTTTCATACCTGTGACCGTGGAAGAGCTTGTTTTTGCAAGTGATCTGCTCAGTTTACTGCAGCTTGATGCCTGTGCCTGCGCTATTTTTTCATTCAAGGACGAGCCATGCAAAGGCACTCTAAAAAGCTTTGTAGAAACTGGATCACTTGCATCCAAAGCACGATCAGACAGACTAAACATGACCACACCATCAGAAGATCAATACATCAAGCTTTGTTCTCTGTTCACTGGAGATGTTTAAAAGAATGCTATATTTCAAGGTCATCTCTAATACATTTAAGGGAATCTGCATAAATAATAGTGATTCCACCCCCTCTTTAATCTTGCCTGACAGGCTACTGAAGGAAATACCTTTAGCTTCAGTGGAATAGCAATAGGACACGTTGTATTCATGGTGGTGCTGATGCTGAAGCTGCAGTTATTGTTGCTCAGAAAACATCTAAAGCACTAACAGTCACAGAGCTGACTGGAGCTGTGAACTGGCACTTTTCTCAGTGTGAAAGCAGGAGATAAGTAGATGTGAACAAGATAGGTGAAGCTTCATGGTTTGTATAGCACCATGCTAGTATGTTGGCAGTGGTCACAGTCTTTCAAAATGTGTAGTCATATGCTGGCTTTACAAGTTTGGATTTGTGTTGGACAGTTCAGTTCCCATTTTGGAGTTGCAAGTAAGTTTAGTCAGCCTCACACTGCGATGTTAAATGTCAGAACAAATTATCAATGTTAGAAAGCAAAAGGACTCTTTGTGTGTAGCTAATATGGTATTTTGGGTGGACTGGGGGCTACTTGGTGGTTAGCATTGCCGCCTTAAAGCAAGAAGATTCCTGGTTCAACCACTGGCACGGGCCTCTCTGTGTGGAGTGTGCAATCTCACTACAATGTTAAGCTTTGTTTCAATCATTAGGAACCCGTGTGTTTTTCCTAATCACATTGCAGTAAACACTGTGTCTTTGTCAGATAAACTTTTCCCAGTGCATTACCATAACATTTGGCATTACAGCAAATTAAAATTGTATCATATTTTTAATATAAAGTCTGGAGACTGTAAGTGGTTCAGTTACTAATTGAATTAAATGTTTCATGCTCACACTCAAAAGCTTTCTTCAGGAGTTATTTAGAAGACTGCACTTCCTCCTCCTAATCAAGAACATCAGTCTCATGGGAAGTTTGTCAGGTACAGTTTTCCAGCTCACGCTCAAGTTGTGCGTTGCACGTTGAATTGTTAAATTCTGAAGACTCACTCAGCACGTTATAATCAAGTCTGAGAGGTATGTTAATGAAGAGGCAATCACAAGGTGAGTGCATTTTGTTGTCTGGCTTCTCTCCATTGCATTGACATTACTGTAATGTATTTTACAAGATGCCTAGCATCCAATAACAAAACCTTTTTTAATGTAATTCAATATTCCATATTTGATTAGGTTTGATTAAAAAGGCCATAAGAATATATACTTGGGAATGGGGAAAGAGGGAAAGAAGTATGAATGATGCAAGCATACAAGTGAAGCGGTAGGGTTAACATTGTCTATTCTGTCGACATTTGAATGTTGCTGTTGATTCTGTTTAAAAGAAACAAACAAGGGACGAGATTTATTCCAAATGAAGAGTCAGGAGCCCTGATTTATCAAAGTCGCAACATGACAATGCACTCAAGATTCATTACTTTTTGAGTAGCTATGAGATCCTGCACTCCTTCAGAGCAAAAGTACCTCAGATATCTTGAAGATTAGTCTTTGCCAAAGTTCTGTTTCAACATTATTTTTAAAAGTCTGGGTGTTTTTGGATTAACACAGCAGTGCCAAACAACATGCTCCACCAGTTACTTTTGTGAGGGGTTCCAGTTAACAATCTATTGCTCCAAACATCATTTATTCTTAAAATTCTGACACTGCCTCCAGAGTATGAAAGTAAAACTCCTAGAAAAAAGACAAAGGAGACTGTAAAAAGTGTTCTTCTCATCTCCTGCATGTCATCCAACATGTATTTTGTAAAGAAAAGGAAAATAAAAGTATGCACAGTGTACATGTACATCACTTATGACATCTTATAATCTAATTAATATCCCCCTCACATAAGTACCCAGTTATGGAAACCCAATGTGTCCATATTGTTTACATCAGTAACCTTAATAAATCTACCAAACCCTTTTAATTGTCACTATAAAGACAGCACTCATAAAGTGTGTTGATAAATAGTCATATTTTAAGTTTTGTATTCCAGGTTAGTTAAATTAATCTTCCTTTGGTACATCTTGAATGTTTTTTTTAATATAATTATGACTGAAATTAGAGTCAAAGGCCACTGTGCAGAGAAAGAAAGCATGCACACTTAGAGAGGCCACAGCTTTTGCTCCAAAGCACTAAAAAAGTAAAAAAGTAACTCATTAAAGGGTGATTACGCAATCCTGTTTGAATGCAAGGCTAGCTAATGCTATTATTAAAATATTGACCATATCAAACCTTTCCAATTTTAAATTTGACTAATATCCTAGGTCTTATAAACACTGATGATGGCTGTATAGTAGTTTGGTTGTTTGCACTGTTGCCGCATAACTAGAAGATTCCTGCGTCGAATTCTCACCTGGAGTCTCAAGAGTTCGTGTACTGGCCCTGTGCATGTGTGGGTTCTTTCCAGGTATTCTGACTTCCTAATACAGTTTAAAAACATGCATGTTAGATTGTTTAGTGATTCTATATTGATTGGGAGCATACATGGTTCATTGACTCTGTGTGGTCCTGTGATGGGTCTGGGGTGTACCCCTCCTTTCACTCGATAACCACTGGATAAGGCTCCAGCTCCTCCTTGACCTTGGATAGGTTTAAAGCAGATATGTACAATGAATAAAACACTGGAACAGGCCCAATGGTTCTTCAAGTTAACAACTCAAACACTTCATTTAAGTAAGGCTACAGATGATAAATAATCACTTGCTATGACTCTGGTCAGTAAACTGACCAGAGTCATAGCAGTTTGCTGTGTTGTTTGAGTCACTTTTATCCACATTGCAGGTTACAGGCTCTTCTTTTATTGGACATAAGAGTCAAGTCTCTCTCTCTTGTCTATTTCATTATGTCCTAAAGACAGTCTTAGGCTGATGCATACACCAAGGGATTGTCATTCTCATCCTTGTAATATGAAATTGACCCTGATATTGGAAATTACACAATGAAGAAAAAAAATCTATCATATACATGGGAATTTAATGTCTACAAATGACCCATGCTTTCAATGTGGTGCACACAAAGAAATTCAACTCTATTTTGTTTTATTTCATTCAAAATTCTGTGATGATTTCCGCTACATAGTTGCTGTGCCACTGTCAATGGACATGTTTGTTTTCTTTAAGTACACTTTAGTTTGATCCATCCATCCTTGCATCCATCCATCCATCCATCAACCCATCCA
Organism: Zenarchopterus dispar; assembly: GCA_028564865.1. Classification (NCBI taxonomy): domain Eukaryota; kingdom Metazoa; phylum Chordata; class Actinopteri; order Beloniformes; family Zenarchopteridae; genus Zenarchopterus; species Zenarchopterus dispar. The sequence continues at coordinate 19,724 of JAOWBL010045780.1, read as the reverse complement.
TCCATCCACTTATTAGCTTATCCAGGTTCATACCATGGGAGGCAGCCTAACCAGATCTTGAGAGGTCCAGATCTTCCTCTCATTACCACCCACCTCTCCAGCTACTCTGGGAGGATACATAAATAATTCCTGTTATCAGCTATTTATACCACTTCTCAGCAGTACAACAACTAAATAAATCTGTAAATGTGACTGTGTATGCAGTACTTGTTTGCATAGTTTGCATTCTTCATTAGTCAGTAGTTAGTGTACAAGTCACTTGTGTACAGCTATTTATTCACTGTTTTCTGAAAACAGAAGCTAAATCAGTTATAGTTTATCAAGCAATAAAAACTAGATTAGAGTATCAACATTTTAGACCACTTTTGTGTATATAAACAAGCTTTTATTTTTGACTTGGGGTTGGTGTGGTTTCACCCTGTCTTTGTTCACGTGAATCAACTCAGCCACCATTAGTGTGGGGATCAGATTCAAATGTGCTGTTCTTGTCCAAAATAAATCCAATTTCCCAACCATATTATGCTGTCAATCTGATGTTATCCCGACAACTACCAAAAGCTTTCAGCGACTACAGTACCAAATCTGGATCAAATAGAAGAGCCTATGCTTACAAGCACATCTCCCTGTGTCTGTTTTTCCTGCCTTGACAGGATCTAACGCTGACATCTGAGATTAGTGCAGTTTCTCATACAGTGAGGCATCCGCGGAAACATGCAGTGTTTATGTTTCTCTCCTTTCATCCAATGCCCCTACCCAGCACTGGGAATTTTCTGATGCACGAAAGCATCTTGTGAGAGCTCCATTTGAAGTCGCACCATCTTCCACCCCTGACGGGACTCAATTCAAAATTAAACATTATTAAATATTTTACTGTCACGTCCACTGCCATTGACAATGCGTTACAGCCTACTGTGCCTCATGCATGGGTGCTTGTTTGATAACCTCCTAATTTACTGAGTATCCTCAGACATTTTATGCTGTGCAGTATGTACCATCAGCACAAGAAAGTTCTGTGTGGGATAAAGGTAGTGTATATTATACACAAATGTTCAAATTTCCATCTTTAAGTGAGGTTTAAATGAACATTTCTTGTAATGAAGTCTCTTGGCTATAACTTTGATTTAAGGTACCTGATAATGCAATGCTTGAGCTTCATGGTTGTGTTGAGACTCCAACACGCTCACAGTTATGATTTTGGGTTGCACAGTTTTCGTCAGGATGTTCTCCGGCACATGCAGCACCAGTCGGTATGATACAAGTAGTCGATTAGCACAAAACAAAAACACAGCTGCTGTTCATCCTGATCTCCGGAAAATGGTAGAAATTTAGACAAGACTCAGAGTAGATGTAATATTTCACAAAATGAATTAAAAATGTAACTTTAATTGTAAGAATTTAATCTTTGCTCGCATTAAGTAATTGAATTAAATTCAAGCGATCTCTGTAATTCAAAAACCTGGTAAATGACCAACAGACTATTAAATTGACATTATTTCTGAACCATACTGTTAACTAGGCAAATCATTGAGTGAGGCTTGAAGGATACTTTTTGTTTAAAAAAAACATTTCAGTGGACATCTGAAAGACAAAACTGAAAGATAATTTCTGCTCTAATTTGACCAACTAAACATCGGGTCAAAGGAGAGCCGAGTACAAAAAAGCAGGTTGGTACTGTCCGAGAAACTGTTCAAAAAGGGAATATATCTGCAAACAACTATCATTTGACCCGTTTTTAGTTTAAAACCTTTAAACAACCAAGCTGTATCTCTTTGCTGCCACAGAATCAAAGAATTGTGCACCTGAGAGAAGAAAGGCTGTTCCTGAAGGGGGAAAAAACTCCAAGGACAATATAAGCTCAGAGCATTTCATTCCTCTGCTACCCCCTCCCTCTTGGACTTTTTTTTTTTTTTTTTTTTGACCAACTAAAGACTTGACATTGACTGTCAAATGGTAAAGCATCAGGAATAAGAATTCACAAAATCTAATCACGTGATCAGAAACTGGGGCCAGTCACCTGATTTCTAAATGATCTGGATTGGGGGGAAGTGGTCAGATTTCCCACTTTTGTTTCAGTATATTACATGATTCAGTTATTATTGTCTATCAATAAGTTTCACAGTTACAGTTTTGGTCAGATTGGGAGTAGGTGTAACCTTCAATTTAGAGTAGCACTTGTAAATATAAGTTGACGCCAGTGTTGCATACTTAACGACTTTGTCGCTATATTTTTTTCAGGTGTCATTAGAGGGAGGCTTGTATTGTTCTCACTCTTTGCAGCGAGCAGCCAGTGCCACTGTGGGCCCCTCCCCTGTAACAAAATGCTCTCAGGCAGCCTTGACATCCAATGACTCCATTCAGCAGCAGTCACAGCAGGACACATGTACCTCTCCACATCCATACTGCAAATAAATCAAGCATCCATGAATCCAACTGTGACTGATTTTGCACTGACCCAGCACAATTGAATATTAGATAATTGTCGATATCACATAGTACTGGCTATACTCGCCATGTATTTACCTACGTACATATAATAGGACTGTTATATGTATTGTTTACAGAATATGATGGCACTCCCGGACATTGAGTAAATTAACTACTGATAACTGCTTCCCTATCAGTGAAAAAAGGAGGCAAAAACAAACAAAAAACACATATTTGCAGATAGATTTCTGGCAGCTGGAGGAAGTGGCTGTTTCAGCAGAGTGCTGAAGGTGGATGACAGCTTCTCGAAGTCACCGGTGCATTTGTCATCATAAAATGCCCTTTTTGCAGCATTTATGCTGAGTGTAAATGAGGGCAAGAGTCACTGATTATCCCTGAGGGTTAAGGGAGTCAGAATTTTTCTAGCATTTTTTATTCTGCTGCTCAGAATTCAGAGGGCAGCAAACAGCCAAGGACAGTGCTACTTAGAGTGAGGAGGTTTTTATGCATGAAAGGATACAGTTTGTCCAGGCACGAGGTCAAGGTAGAGCATAGTGACTCTGTAGCTTTATTGAATTCTAATGCAGGAGAATGCACTAAGAGTAGACAAAGCAGATGTAACCGCTGAGGTGGTTTGAAGAGAGTTTCAGACATTTCGACAGAACAAGACCAAAAGGTGCAGGACCTGAGGGCTGTTCCTGGAGTCAGTCAGTGAATTGAATAAAAAAGCAGTGACTGAGGTGCAAAGATGTGACTGAGACAATCTGCTTCACAGTTTGGTGTGAGAATTGTTTATCATCTCATAGGGTAGGAGGGATGGCATCCCTGGTTAGATTGAAGAGTCAGAGACTGGACATCCACATCTAACTGGATTTTCATGTTGGCAAGAATGACTGGAGGACCATTCTGCTGAGGGATAGTGGACAGCAGTGTCTAACACATCCAGAAATGTGTCTAGTTGGCTTGTTGGACTGGAAATGATGACCAGAAACTGTGACCAAAGCAGTCATCATAAATGAAAAGTCTTCATAACAGGCAAATCAATAAGCCTGCTCACCCTTCACACTGGGACAGACAGGAGGTATGGGAGAACGAGGTGCAGCTGGGGTGCCATTGTTTTCAGACTTGATCCATGTTTTAGTGATAGGTAGTAGCTTTCGAGACAAGCAGCTAGCATATGTATGGAGTTCACTTTTTAAACTGCAGATTGGCAGTTCAACAACCCAACAGACAGGGAGGTAACAGTGGGTGGTACTCATTTCAGTGAACAGGTAGTTTATCATTCTTTTAGCAAAGCAAAATTTACAATGTCCGCTAAGATTAGTTTACAGCCAAAAATAAGCTTTTCCCCCCCTCATCTTTATTAATGACATAGATGTACAACATATTTATGAGACAATTTGGATAACAATAGGAAACCTGTGGGTTAGTACTCTCACAGTTTACAAGATCATTTCCAAAGAATCTCTCCCCAGGGAAGTGTTATGGGCATGTCCAAGTCTGGGGCAGACCCAGGACAGACCCTCTTGGCTGGTTCAGCATTTCCATGGAAGAAAGGTCTGTGCCCTTTTGTTTAGGCTGCTGTCACTGTAACCCAATAAGTTAATGATACATATTTACCAACTACAACATTATCCAAGATGTTAACATTTTTTGCAGTTTCAGGATTCAAGAACATGTTCACTTAACTGTGGTATTTGTGGAGCTAGGCAAAACAACTGACAGCAGCCTTAAACTCTTTTCCCAAAAGGCTGACACTTGAAAGCAGCTTCCAGTTTCAGGAATGTAACATTCAGCACTGTTCTGATGACAATAGCCATCCACTGATCCATCATGTCATAGTACTAACACTAAGTGAATCTGCTTACTAATTGACAGTCAAAAGAGATTGTTTAGATGGCACAGAGGGAAGATGATTCACTTTTCTAAGCTCTGTCAACAAGTGTGTTTTTAAGAAGCAAGCAAACCATGAAATTGCACCATATGTCACAATTTCTCTGACAGTGTTGCTCCAGAGCATCCAAGTATGCTCAGTGTGTTCTTACACAAGTACTCACAGTTTCTGATGAACAAATAAACCATTGGTAGTAACACCATCAAAACATTACAAAAAGATAGATTTGTTGTTTGGTTTTGATTTTTGTCTTTCCAAAATTTAATTAAAATGTATGTAAGCAAAGATAACCATTGGAAAAAAGTAAGAACTTCAGATTTTTCTTGTTTTTTTCTGTTATTGGCCAAAACGTTTTGTTTAATCTCAGTTTGTGAGTAGTAGAGCTGTGGGAGAATAAACACATTTTCTTAGTGACTTAATCCATCATCAACCATCTGACTTACAAGAATGGCTTGTTTGCCAGTTGTTAGAGGACTGATTTAAAGATATTTTTTTAAAGAAAACTTTGAGATTATACTTATATATGGTGTCTGTAAATGTAAAGTACTTTATTCCAACAGCAGCAGAAGTATTCTGTAGGGCTTATATGCCTCATTTGGAAGTAAATTGTTATTTAAATTGTCATGTAAATCGTTGAAGGAAATTATTACACCTGGCTTGTTCTGTGGAAATAATATTAAAAAAACAAAACAAAGGTACAACAGGGAATAAGCTAGAGTAAAAGGGAAGAGTTTAAAAGGAGATCCTATGTCATTGATTGGTTGGGCAGAATAAAGACCAGACCAATCAGCATGCAGTAAGACCAAACACTGGCCATCGATCTTCTGGGCCGAGGTTCATATAGAACTAAGGTTCATAGCAATTTCTCGATGGGCTGCTGAATTCTGGCTCCAAAGTGAGTCAGTCTCCATTGACCTCCATGTTAAAATGTCCAACTTTAGTGCAGAAATAAACATATTAACAGGCTGTTTCAAAACAACATTTTGGTCTCAATCATTTGATGTTACACCCATGATAACTCTGAAGGGGGTGAATTTTTCTGTACCATGCCAGGAGGGTTTATATAAAGCATGATATTTATTTATAATATGATTAATTTACAGGAAGCTCAGCCATGATCACTTTCTCTTCCGTAATTGTCATGCTACTGCACTTAGCAGAGCAATCAGCCTTTTTTATAAACCCAGCGTCAGTTAAACGGTGTATGTTAAACAGATTAAACTGTATATCCCTCTGTAAATGTCTGATGACAGATATGCAGATATTTTGGGGAGATCCATTTGAAGGAGCTGGTAGGCAAAGCTAACTTTGACATCCAGTGGGCATGTTCCTGTCAGCATCCAGAGCAACATGGCTACGCCCTGTATGAAGAAAAACAGGCCTCAAAAGTGCTCTTCAGAACCCAAGTGGTCATGTGATCTAATGCTTCATTCATTGTTTTTTACAGTCTATGAGCCAGACCAGGAACAAGAGAGACATCAAGCAGCCAGGCACCAGATAGACGGAGGAGAACAGAGCCACACAGTCAATCCCAGTGGAGCAACAGCACAGCTGTAAGACAGGCCAGTGCTCTGGAAGAACTTTAGTCACAAAATACAAACAGCTGTAACAGGGTTTATAAAGCTCACCAATTAAGTGGTTAAGTAACTACAATGATCAAGTGATTTTTTTCATTCATACTTTACAGTATTTATCTAGAATTCTTAAACATGTTTTTGTGTTTTTGCTCAATGAAACTACAAGTTTCAAATGTCCTGACAGATTATTTTTTAATGTCCCCCCTGTGAGCTATAGCTTTAACAGCAAGCTTTTTCTACTCAATAGTCCAGAGTCACTGTGAGAATCACAAATAACACAAGACCCTGGAACTTTAGTCACTGCACCACTTGTGTGAAATATCTCTTCTAGTTGTCCAATTATCTTTCTGAAAGCTTTGAAGATGCTGATCTAAACATTTTCCTTTGTACATGCCATATGCATTGCAGACTCTTTAAAAAGCTTGTTTAAAAATAATATGTGTGATGTGTCTGAGGTGACAAGGTTTGACATATTTCTGTAAGTACTGTATGTAATGCCTTCATGTTACATGCCTTTCCCACAAAACCAATACCTGAATGCCCTCTAAACAATGTCAATGAAAAGTTTGTTTCAAGTATTTAGAAAACAGTCCATATTTGGAGGAAGGTGAAGGTCGTTCCATTGCGGTACCTCTGTAAGACAGTTAAACAAGAAACCTTTGTTTGACTCCAAAGTTAAGTTTTTATGCCATGTTGCACATGACTGCATGATAATTTTTAACTGTTTTCAGGATGTTGTTGTCTTTTAAAGTATTGCTTGCCCTTGTTTATGTATTTTCCCAGCCTCTCTCTGGTTAGGAGTGGCCTATGGAGAGATTTGGATATACACACAATATTGAGTGAGCCTGAGCCAGGAGAAGGTTCCAGTGCTGTGGAAACATCCCGCTATTGGAGTCCCGAAATCTCTCATCCATGCATCCTTAACAACTATAGATTTGTTCCCCTGACATCACACATCATAACAGACTTTTATTAGCCCAGCTCAGTAAGCAAACAAGCCCTTTTAAGGACCCACTGTGCTTTGCTTTTCATTGTGGAGAGTTGAAGATGCTGTCATACTCCTGCTTCAGCGAACCCACAGTCATCATGACAAAACAGGTAGCACGGTAAGGATCATGTTCTTCGATTTCTCCATTACATTTACCACAAGGCAGCCTATTTTACTGTGTTAGAAACTCCTGAAGTCACGGATGGATGCCTCCACAATTGCCTGGATTACTGACAACCTGACAAACAGACCACAATTTGTGAGACAAGGGTTGTGTCTCTGACCAGGTGGTCAGCAGTACAGACGCACCACAGGGGACTGTATTCTCGCTGTTCCTCTTCGCTCTGTACACCTCAGACACTCAATACAAGTCAGAGCCCTGTCATCTGCAGAAATACTTAGATGACACTTAAGTTGCCAGGTATGTCAGTGATGGACAGGAGAATGAGTACAGAGAACTGGTGTACCAGTTTGTGGCATGGTATGATAACAATCATCCCATTTGAAACATATACAAGATAATTCTGTTTTCAGGCCAATCAGAGGAAAAAGCAAGAAATGTCCAATGGAGTCAACATTCGCTTATTTTCTGGCACTGCAGTTATAGACGTTGCTTGCTCTTGAACCTGTAACTTATCAATTTTCTTCCCTATCTGTGCAAAGGTAGGTAGGAATGTATGTGAGTTACCATGGTCAGACATGCTAACATAAGACAAACAGACATAAGATGAAAAGGAAAAACAAAAAAGAGTGTGTATGTGTGTGTATTCATGTGCATGATGCATGGGGGTCTGTTAAAATCTACAGTAAGTATTTTTCAGTGTCTTTATTACACGCATACATGTGTAAACATACATCCAAATATGAGCATGCAAGTATCTATATATATATATAGATAGATAGATAGATATAGGTATATAGATATATATAGATATATGTTCATTTACATATATGTACTTGTACATATACATGTATACATGGAGAGGGAGAGGTGCACATACCTGTAAATACACACTTAATAATAATAACAGTGACAGTAAAGACATCTACAGCACCAACAACCATAAGGTCAATAATAATAATATTAACAATCCTAGTATCATTATTGGTGATTTTATAATTAGTTGTAGTACTACAAACAATAACAAGGGTAGTAATCATCATCCCCACACCACCCCCACAAGGGCCACACTCACATACAAGTGGCCCAGTCCAGAACCTAAGGACATCGAGCCATGACCAGGCAGTTCCATCCCAGGCCTCCCCAGACCACTGAGCCCCAGTCCAATGTACTGGTACCACCAAGAGCAACTGACCCAACAGACCACCAACCCACTCAACCCAGCAGTAGCAGCACCCCTCCGCCCAAACAACAGCAAAGGTGAAGAAAACAGAAGAGAGCAAGAAGGGGAAGGAAGGAAGAATAAGGGCAACATGACTAATACAAGGAATGCCAAGATGCCCACTGCCTGCAGCCTGTACCCAACATAGCAGTAATGATAAACAAGAGGACACAACCCTCAACAAAAGGCAACACTAGGACTGTGGCATTGCATCCCCTTACATACCAGGATAGACCAGCTAGCAACAAGCCAACACACCACCCTACCATCGCTATCCAACACTGGAGGTGTGCCCCAGCCACACAAGCCCCCTAAGGTCCCCACTACAAGGCGAGGGCCTGACAACAGACACACACACCAACAAGCCTTGCCCTCCAGTACCCTTCTTAGGACCCACCCAGCAAAATAGGACCCAAACTCCCCCTAGTCAATTGGCCATTCTTCCTTCACTCCAGTAAAATATATCTTTTTTTTTTCTAATTTCAAGTTTCTTTGTGTTTATTTGAGAATGTGTGTGTGTCTGAGTACCTTAAAAAAAAAAAGATGCGGTGTGCACAGTGGAAGGTCCCAGCATCCCTGGCTTTTCCGGTAGCTGAAATGACCAGGCACTCAAGGAGACTCCAAGGAAAACCACCAAGAGGGGCCAGTCATGAAATAAGTAGTTCTTCTGAGACCTCTCAGGATGATGCCTGTGCTGTATTTTGTACACTTCAACATGTTGAATAAAATGTAACTTCCCTTCATTGTGAATGAGCTCAGTGTCTCTATTTATTTATTTATTTAGTTTGTTAATTAGTTAATTTATTAAATTACTAATATATCTGGCAATTAGAAAAAATGCATGTTAATGTGGGGAGCTCCCTTTATTAATATACATTGCAGCACAGTTTTCTGTTCTGCTCTTCCGGTTAAATTTGACAGCAACTGGTCACTCTGTTTGGCAGCAGGCCCAGATCTCAAGAATCTTCTGACTGAGCTGCTTGCAAGACGGAAAGGGAAAAGGCCAGGGGTGAAGTTGGGGATGGGGGTAGTAAATGAAAGGAGATTTAAACTCTACGCTACCCTTCTGGGTGGAAGAAAAGGAGAATGCTACAACAACAAAAAAAAGATTGATGAGGTGCCTGTCGCAATCCAGAACCAGAGGGAATAATGTGTATGTAGATTTATGTGCTTCACAGGGTCTTTCTGACATGGCTATACAATGGGCCTTCAAGTAGCTTATGGCCAAATGCAAGTGTTTGTTGTAACCAGGCATGCAGTAAAAACAGATGAGGTTTACTTACTATTTCTGCTTAGGTAATAATCTATAAGCACATCCCCAAGTTCATAAAATTTACTATTACTAGAGAAAAAAATGGTGCACATTTAATTGCTGTCATCAGTCATGAATTGCTTAAGTCTTCCCTGCAAAAGCTCATTGTCTGTATGCACTTATTAGATATGCTCAGCTCATTCTCTCAGCAGCTCATGAAAATGCTAAATACTGGAAAAATTAAATATTTAGTATTTTAGCAAAGGCTCTTTAGTCAGTGACATAAACAGTTGCTGTTCTTAGAGTTGGGGAGACAAGCCTGCACATTTCATGCCCTTTGTTCATACTGAATACACATTAATGTTTCATGTGACTAAACATGTTGGAAGCTTAAAGGTGGGTGAGCTGTAAAAGATGCATCTCTTATGTGAAATGTAAGGTTCAATAGTGTCAGAGCAATGCTCGCTGTTTCACACACTTAAATTGATATGCTCTAAAGGTATATTGTGCTCATCAGTCACAGTGCACAACAAAGTTCTTTTCAGTACTACTAGATGAATTTTACTGGTTCTAACTCTTCGCTGTGTGTATTATCTGTTTCACTTTGTGCTTGTCAATGAATCAAAATCATGTTTAACAAACAGAATACAATTAAGAACAAATTTAAGTTTTGGACAAGCATTTTAGATGACTACATAACCAACAGTCTGTTGTGTGCCTAGCTGTAGGCAGGATCCAAGAGCGGACACCAGTGATAATTCAGTCTTTTATTTACAAGGGCCGAGGAATCAGGAGAGCCAGGAAGCCAGGAAGCAGGAATGATGACGAAGGTAGGAATCAACACACAGGTAATCCAGGACCAGGCAGGGCGAGCGATAGGCAGGATGAGGAGCAGGCAGGTCTATGGCGCAAGAGAATAGCAGGTTATAATATAGTCATGGAGCTTAACAATGGTAGTAGTTAAGCTGGACGATGAACAACAATCTAGCGCTTACTTGAGGTCTTCAGGTGCAATTTATACTGTGGCTTGATTAGACCCAGCTGCGACGTCTGGTTGTCGCGCTGAGCCACATCCACTGGATGACAACACAGTCTGTGTATAGTGACCAAAAAATGACTGATTCAGAGCTTCTGAGAGGTTTTTTGGTTTAGAATATGACATTGAGTCATTTTTATGAACTGCATGCTGGTCTTTCTCATAGCGCTTTCTTGATTAGAGCCTGTTATTTTCCCTCGATGAAGAATGTGCTTTTAACGTGCACTGGGAAGTATAATGCAAGACGTGCTATGGCCTCCTTGGTGTCTGAAGAGGTGTTGAGGGGAGGGAAGATGAGTCAAGAGGTGTTATCCACATAACATAACATAACATAACATAACTCTAGTGGGTGTGTAGGGTGATCTGTTATCCCTACTTTGGCAGAATGAAGTCCACTGTCAGACAGGTGTAATTTTTATCTGAGTGGAAGATGGGGAACCACAGTGGTGTAGATAGTCCCGTGCCACAAGTATATGGTGGTGTGAAGTGCTGTGCGGTGGTACAGGAGCATGTGCATACCCAATCAAGTTATGCAAGAGAGTGTTCCTGTTGCATGTCACAGAATATATTACCCAACATCAACATTTGTTCGGCACACTCCCGTCTGTCGGCCTCCCATGTCTGATGTCACTGAGATCAGCTGTTTCCTCTGAAAAAAAAAAAAAATTCCCCCGTGGTGCGTTGCACTTAGTATTTAACAAAAGGTGCTTCAGTAAGTTCTATAAATAGATCTACTAGTATGTCTTTTTCATATCTTTTAGAACTTTGTTATCTTAGTATCAATTTTTGGTTGTCAAATACCCACAATACAGTTTGTTTTCCAAATTAAAAACCCTGATCATAACAGAAAGAGAGCTTCTGGAGCATACCATTATCTGAGTTTTTCTTCGCAATTACTGCCTGTGTCACTGAAAATACTGAGTAACAGCTCTAAGTAAACATCAATCCTACCATTAATCATGTGTTAATTAGTAATTGTTCATGCTTACATATTATTAGCTTCTGTTAACAGGAGATATTAGATGTCTGGAGGATGAACCACTAGTCCAAACCAGGAACTGTGTTCCTGTATCTTTGTAACGATACAGTAGATAATGTCAAAAGGACTGATAGTCATATTTGTTATTGCTAAAACATCATATAATGAAGTTTGTGCATCCTGATGTAATCTTTATGGGCAGGTTTGGTTGACATTTTTTTAACTCCTTCAAAACTATTTTGAAGGAGTATTATATTTGTATATAATAGGAATATAAGCAAGTGGTAGCCTAGGTTACAGAGGTGGGCTTAGGTGTAGAGGGCCCAGGGGTGAGCCACTGTGGCCACTGTGGGCCCCTGAACAAGGCCCTTAATTCCCAACTGCTCCCTAGGCACTGTTCGGCAGCTGCTCACTGCTCCTAGTGTAACTAGTGATGGGTTAAAAGCAGAGGAAAAATCTCCCCACTGTGGGAATAACAAGGGTTTCTAAAGTAAAATTTAAAAAAAAATAGCATGGGTATGCTAACCCTAACAGACTGATATAAACCCTATCTTAACCCACGGACCTTGCAGTTGTGTTTGGCTGTATTCAAGAGTCAGATGTGAGCTGCAAGTAAGTAACTTCAATGAATGTGTGTGTCACCTGTCTGTGTTTGGTGTCCGTATCGTAACAAAAGGGTTTGTGAGTACCATTTCAACGTGCAGGACTTGCACACACACAGAGCTAATATTTTTTTATTCAAGCAGGCTGAATTGTAAGTCAACCTCATAAAACAAATGTGGATACAATTTTTTAACTAGTTAAAACTGCATATGTTACTGCATATGTTATATAAAAAAAACTTCTTGTTTATGCCAGAGGCTATTTGATCATCTTCATCACAAGTATTCCAGTCATTCAGACAGCTACTGACCAATGGGGACTGACCAGTGTGTCATTCTAAGCAACAACTAGATTTATGTTTGTATCTATTTATTTGACTGTGTCTGTTAAGTAAATAAATAGTTTCATTGTTTATATCACAGGTTATATGACCTTTACACTGACATAAACTGCAGCAGTGGTAGTGAAGGTGAAAGTACAAACAACCAGCAAACATTGAAAAGCGAGATAAAACAAATATATTTAAGAATAAGAATAATAAGGGTAAAAAAAAAACTTTATTTGTCCCGCAGTAGGGAAATTGCATTTCTGCAACAGCAGAGAATAAGAGCAGGTGTTGTACAACAAGACAAAAAAGAAAAAATATCTAAGATGAGCAGGAAAACCAAAATCTAAAATAAATAAAATATATAGATAAAAGTGTCAAAGAGTACCTATGTTTATCAAGCATTGAGTATTGAATATGATTAAGTATATGGCTAAAAAAATAAATAAATCACTCACGTTGTGACAGTATGCAGATGGAATATGAACAGAACTAACAGAGGTTATTGTAGAGACGGACAGCAGCAGAAAGGAAGGACTTGTGGAGTCTCTCCTTCACACAAAGAGGGTGAATCAGTCTGTCACTGAAGCTGCTCTCCAGACCAGACAGGGCGTCCTGCAGGGGGTGTGACTCATGATCCAGCATAGATCTTAGTCTGGCTTGGACCCTTCTGTCACCCACCTCCCTCACTAAGTCCAGAGGACAGCCAAGGACAGCGCTGGACTTCCTGATGATCTTGTCCAGCTTCATCCTCTCTCTCTTTGTGATGCTGGTGCTCCAGCAGATCTCACCATACAGGATGGCTGATGCCACAACAGAATCATAAAAAGTCCTCAGTAGTCCCCCCTTCACTCTGAAAGACTGTAGTCTCCTCAGGAGTCCACTCTGCCCCCTCCCATACAGTATGTCCGTGTTATTTGACCAGTTCAGTTTGTTGTTCAGGTGAACACCCAGGTATGTATAAGAGTTCACTCTCTCAATGTCCATTCCCTGGATGTTGACCGACATAGGGTCAGTAGACCTACGTCTACAGAAGTCCACCACAATCTCCTTGGTCTTTCCTGAGTTGATGAGGAGGTGTTTTTGCTGACACCAGTCTACAAAGTCCTGTGTCAGTCCTCTGTACTCCGCATCGTCATCGTCAGTGATGAGCCCTATAATTGCAGAGTCATCGGAGAACTTCTGCAGAACACAGCTGTCTGTATTGTGTCTAAAATCAGAATTGTAGAAGGTGAAGAGAAAGGGGGCCAGGACGGTCCCCTGGGGGAGCACCCACACTGGAGGTAAGAAGGTCAGAGACACAGTCCTGGGCTTTCATAAATTGGGGCCGTTTAGTGAGGTAGTCCAGTATCCATGCTACCAGCTCAGAGTCCACACCGGCCGTCTCCAATTTGCCCCTCAGAAGCAGTGGACATATAGTGTTGAAAGTACTGGAGAAATCAAAAAACAGAGTTCTCACAGTGCTGCCAGGCTTCTCCAGGTGGGCCAGAGCACTGTGAAGCAAGAAGATCATGGTGTCCTCCACTCCTATGCTGGGTCGATAGACAAACTGAGCTCACCACAGAGTGGAGAGTGGAGTCTCTCCAGTGTCTTCATTCAGTGGGACATGAAAGCCACCGGTCTGGAACTATTGAGTTCCTAGAAGTGCTGTGTCTTAGGAACTGGTACCACACAGAAGGTTTTCCACAGCCGTGGTACCACCCTCAGATTGAAAACATGCTCCATTATTTTCACACAATTTGTCTGTACAAGACTTAAGGAGCCTATGACTGATGCCACCTGGTCCAGCTTCTTTCCTTGCTTTCATCCTCATTAGCTCACTTCTCACCTGGGCTGTTGTGAAGAACAAGGGTGTGCTGTGTGGATAGGTGATTCCAAGGAGCTGTGAAGTGTTGGGGTAGTGGAATGAGTCAGAGGTGTGAAGGACTGGGGGAGTTGGGCATTGTCCAGGTGTAAAGGTGAGGGTATGCAGCTGTGTGGGGGTAGGAGAGGGTGATTGATCAAACCTATTAAAATGCTGATTTAGATCATTAACCCACTTCAAGTCCTCAGCTTGAACGAGAGGTACTTTGAAGCCTGAGACTATACAATAAGGTATTTTTTTAAAAAAAATTAAACAATAAAGCCTAAACAATAAGATAATTTAAAGTGCTTTTCATAAAACATTAAATGTGTTAAATCAACTATAACATGTACATGTAAAAATGTTAAATTTAAGTTAAGGCAAATATTTGTAAAGGTTAACTGATTTTCAGTCAATTTAATCTGCTGAAGCAGATGCCAGTGGGGAAAAAAAAAAAAAAAAATTCTTAAAATTTGATTCAAAAGGACAGATCATTTCCCTCAACCTAAGTGAATTCAGTGGTCGTGTTTTTACAATGCCCCAAGTGCTGCAGATGACAGATCTTTGTTACACTGGTGGCTGAACACTTATTTATCTATGTATTATTATAAATAATCATCAAAATGTAAAACTGATTCTAGACAATAAAACAAAAATGTGTCAGTCAGAGGCTCCTTCAAATTTGCTGAAATAAAGATAGCTACAGTAGATTCTCACTGTCCACAGCTATAACTATCTGCAATAAATCCTTTAAAAAAACTTAAATAATGAGTTACTGCATCAAATAATTTGCCTTCTGGGATTGATAAATCCTATTGATATTCGTGAGCTGAATTGAACTGAAATTCATCTGAATTGCTTCTTGAAAAGATTTATTTAAAAAAAAAAGCTTTTGCAATTCATTTACATTGGAATGTCCATAGCTTGCAGACTGAACTTATGGATTTTATCAATGACATGCCAATTACGTCATTTCTTAGTATTTTAAGCTCTGGTGAAAACATGTGGAAAACCCAGCTTAAACATACACTAGCTATGCTTTGACCCCCGCAGACATAAAGCAATGAAAAGCATCTCTAGGTTCAAAAGGTTAAGGGGGGTTGTTCAGCAGTTTCTGAAAGTGCTGTAACATTGTCAAAATTTTATGAATACAGTGTGTTAAAGAACCATTTGGTTCTGCATCTTCTTACTTTTCTCCAGTTCATCTCCCACAGTGCTGTGAACGTCGACAAAATGATCACTGTGCAGACAAACTGGAGTGCTGTGTCAACTCGGAGTCAATTTCCAAGAGAGGGCAGGTGTCCCTTCATTTTAGAGGCCATTTTATGTGTTTTAATAAATGCAAAAGGCAATTTTAAATATTTTATGAATCGGTTTCAGCTGCCTCACTATATGCTGCTGTACCAGAATATGCTACAAAAATAGATAGCATGCAAGACATGGCAAAGCAGCATGGAGAAAAATCTGATTTTGACTATGTAACCAACATCCTAACATCCTAGCAACCCACAGTGAGCCATGTGATCTATTATAACAAGGAGACTATAATTAGAGCGATAGGATGGAGGGACAGGAGCTGTATTGGTCGTATTGGACTGGGCTGTCAAAACAAAACTGCCATTAAACTGTCATTTTTAGAACTTATACTTTAATGAAACCTGTCTTGATATGCTGTTTTTATCATTTCCATATCAGTATTACAGTACTTTCAGTAGTCACGAATTTTCCCCGGTGTATGCACACACACACACATATTGGGCTGCCCACAGCTCAAGTTATACCCCAGTTATACCCCAGATACTGTACCTCCCCACACACCCCTCGACCCCCTCCCCGCTGTGTCAACCACCTGTCTTTCAGCAACTGGAGGCAGACAAACAGTTGGTCTGTGGGTCCCTGGGTGTCGCCCCAAAACCTGCAGCAGTAGTCTTTGGGGGAGTATCCATTCTGTCTAAAATGACTAGTTGAATGTCTGGGAAACTGCCCCGCACAGATGGTGGGGGGTGAGGGCTGCCGCCTGAGTGTCCCTAGTCAGTAATGGCAGCGATCACACTGCCCACTCCTCCTCCTGCCAATGGCAGGCTAGAACTGTGGCCTCAACCATGCCCAAGAGGCTGCTGGGGTCATCTTCCACGGTCATGCACTGGAACATGATCATTAGGGGAACAGGGGGTGGAGAGGTGTTTGGGCTCCGAGCATCCAACCTGGTCAGCAGCTACTGGAGCACCTGCATTTGCTGTTCCGCCTGGACCTGGAACACTTTCATTTGACAGACATGGAATTCAGACTGTTCCAGGTGTATTGCTGCAATCTCCACCGGTAGCTTTCCCAGGGCTGCCAAAGGCTGAAGCTTTTGTTGGAATATTGCTGGTTCCTATTCATGTGCTAAATGTAGATCAACCAGCTACTCAGCATCTACAATCCACACTCTTGCCATGCAGGACTAAGTGTGTGGATTACCCAAAGATAATGAGGTCTCATGTTTTACTGTATATCTCATAACTTGGATGGATGAACTCCTGGATGAGCTCAGTTGGCCAAGAAGCACATAAAAACTTTTGAAATTTAAAACCAAATTGTTTAATACTGTCAGATTCTTTTTACAATCATTCATTTTTCACAAAGTGGTTAAGATACATATTACGTTTTTGTATACCGAGTTCTGATTTTCCAATTTCACATGTATATATTTGATATTTCTTATAACCTAATTTTTTTGATTAAGGTTACAAGAAATGCTTCTGAAAACCCGATTTCATCTGCTTAATTGCTGCTTATATTTTTTTCTACTAATACCACATCCTAATTCCTTTTCATCTTATAAGGGAAAGGCATTATGCTTTCACATTTAATTTATACAAGCAGCTAATTGTCATCCATAATTTAGCAAGGCGAGTGTTGAAACAAGCTTACAGGCTTTGGATAATGTTAATTGAATTTGAAGATGAAGTATCTCAGAGACAAACTGTTTGCGACTTCATGCTGTGCTATAATTGCACTTGGTGAATGAAGGTGAAAACAAAGAACAATGTTAAAAATGCATCCATATAAACAAATAAGACTCTTGCATCGTCCCCATCAAATATTATTTATAAGAAGATCATACAATCTGTGTCTGTTGTGCCTCAATGCATCAAACTGTATAATGCCATTGACAGTATTTGTCTGTGTGTGACTTCTCTTTGTTTTTCTTACATTAAACAAATTTTGTGAATTTTAAGGAAATGGCAAGTCCATTGTTTTGTTGATTTTAGTACAGTGACTGTTCAAGAAATAAATCTGTGTAAATAAGCTCAAAATAAACAAAATGAAATAGAATGCATGTATACTGGCTATAAAACCAATTGGATGACTAAAAACACACTCCCAGCTAATTCTATTGTTGTAATGATGTAACAAGCAAGCACAAATAATACTAATGAACACGAAGCACTTTGTCAAAATTAATAAGGTTCTGACTTCTCCCACCCAGGAAGATAGAAAGCACATTCAAATGCACACTCAAAAAAGACACACACACACACCTTCAGGCCATTGCATCACTGCATCAACATCAGTCTAGTTAAAGTAGATTGTGTTGCTGTCTGTTCCAGTCAACCAAGAGAGATAAACCCACAAAAAGTTTCAACCCAATAAACATTCTCTTAATAGCCCTGTCTCAGACAAGAAACTTTGATACAGAATTTCCTCCTGGCACCACAGCAGCCACTTAGTTTGGCAGATTATGAGCATGTGTTGTGTCTTTAAAATTCAGAAGTCCCTCCGGACTAAACTCAAGCATTAGCTGAAATTGCTAAAACTAAGAAGGAATACAATATAAATGGGCACTGTATATGATACCATAATTACACTTCAACACTAAGACCTCATGATGCTTAAATGTGATGTGAACAATAAATTCCTTCAGTTGAGTGGGTGGTAACTGCCTTTCAGGGCTTAAGGACTGCCTCCTTAGCTCAGCTGGTAGATTTTTGCCCGAGCTCTCTGTTCTTCTGATGTCTGTCTCTAATACCTGGCAGGAACCCAGTTTTCATATTATGAAAATGCTTATTTGCCCTGGATCTATGGCTTGTTTGTGGAAAGACAGAATCCAGCTCGTGACCGTTTTGTGTTCGTACAGTGGCAAGAAAAATTAGGTGAACCCCATTTAACTCTATTCTTCTTTTGCATTAATTTGACACAGAGTTTGATCTGGTCCTCCTCATGTAAGTCAATAAACGCAATGTACTTTAGTTAAAAGCACACAAGCAATTATAAATGATCATGTCTTTATTGAGCTCACCCATTAAACATTCTGGAGGGATTGGATGTGAACTGATTACTTCAGCCACAGCTAATTGAGGTGAGTCGTTGGACTGACAAGAGACATGGATTTTATGTTCGCTCTTGATAAAAAGCATTTGCTGATGTGACAGTGTCTCACAAAAGGAATTTCTGAAGACATACAATTAATGTAATGTTAACCCGGGGTTCGCTGTCCTGCCAGAGCAGGCTCAATTTGACAGCACAACAATCTGGGCTTCTGAAATGAAAAACATCACTGGGCCACCAGTCTTTATTGACGATGTTCCCAAAGACAGATACAAATTAACTAAAGACAACTTTTCTTTTTTTTTTTTTTTTTGGTGTGCTAACAACCCAAATCAGTCATATAAATGAGTATCCCAGCCTTTTGATTACTTTTCATAGACTTAATATGTTCATAGGTGTACATCCAAAGTTATCAGCTTTATAGTGGGAAGAAACATGAAACTGTGAATGGCTTGAACCACAGACAGACAGACAAATTAAAATAATTAAGTGTCAAGTAAAGACTCTTGAGGGTCACACTAACCACCCAGCAAGGTAAGACACACCCCATATGGCCTGGCTCGGCAAGCCTGGTGGAGGACTGTTTGTGCCTTTCAGTCTTGACTCAAAGAGCAGTGTTTCCTCTTTTTGCTGGTTCCTCTTCATAGCTTTTGCAAGTTTTTCTTTGCATCAGCTGCTCATGCTGCATGAAAACAGCTCAGTTTAATTTTCAACCTTGAGTATTTCCAAATCATTTAAAAAGTAGAACTAATTTAGAAAGAATCTGTCCTGAAAAGGACATATTGTCAATTTCTCTCATTTTTTTAAGTGCTTAAAGAGGAATGTTGGTGGCGCATAAGAGATGACATCTTCACCGCAGATAGAGATTCAAGGTTTTTCTGCTGCTTTTAAGCTGAAGAACACTAGTGTGAGCTGCGTATTCTTAGGCTTCCAAAATGTCTTTCAAATGCCCGCAACCACAGTTAGTGACAACAACTGAGGGTTGACACACAGATGGATAGGTTAATTAAGATCATCAGCCTAAGCTCCTTGTTCAGCTTGATAGTCCTGCTTTTGCACGTTTGCAGCCATCAGACTTCTTGTTCATCTCAGCCTTCATTTTAACAAATATATATATATATATATATATATATATATATATATAAACCA